>RCWM02001151.1:0-88396 GCA_003667255.2 Euschistus heros
ACCATAAAAAGTGAATCAATCACTTTTACTCCATACTCCCCTCCCTCTTAAAAAAGTAGGGATCTTGCTAATATGTACAAAATTATTCTAAGTGATCTGAGATAGCCTCTGTTTATTTCATAAATAGTTGGAGACACTCTCTTCGTGAGATTTCAAAATGGTCCGCTTCCATGAGCGAATTGGATCTAATTTGTTTCTGTTCAAGTACGACTACCCATCTCAGGGCTACAACATAAACTAAATCACCCACTTTAAATTCATCATCCTTTTTTTTTTTTATCAATTTCAATTTATTTTAAGGAATGATGTTTTTGTGAATTTCAAATGCCTGTATTCTGTCTTGTTTTTGCCTTAGAGTTAAGATCCTTGAGGAATTATTGAGGATTGCTTCCTGTAAGGAAATAAAGTGGTGAGAACTTCGGTGACACACCACTGTGAGTAGTACGGTTGTATTCATCTGTACATTCAGCAGCAATCTTAGACCATGAGACATGTCTTTGTTCACTTATTTTGCAGCGGATACGATTGACTAGGGTTTGGTTAAGTCGTTCATTCAGACCATTTGAGAAAGGAAAATCTACTGCTGTGAAAATTAGCGTAACCCCATTGCGGCTCAAGAATCTTTTAAATTCCTTAGAATTAATAAACGAATTAGATCTTTGGCTTGTTGGCCTTTGGAAGAACAGGTGAATGCGAACCGAGTGAAGTGGTCAGCCAAAAGATGGAGATAGCATTTAGGAGATCTATTCCCTTCGCAAGCCACCAATAGTATCCAATGACATAATCTCATAAGGTTGTTTTGCTGGACCTAGTTGTGATAAAAGACCAATTTCTCGACTTCTTCTGGATTTGTTCTTCTTACAAGTATCACATTTGTTACAGAATCTCGAATTAGAAAGTCCATTTGTTTTGAAGTAGAAAAGGGACGGATGTTTAGCTGCCAAGTGACCTCCTCCAATATGACCATAATGATGATGGAGTTTTCAAATTAATTCTAAACCAAATCACTCTTGAGATACAAAAATACGTGGTTTGGTGTCTTGACTTTTTATAAAAGAGTTCACCTTTTTTATAGGTTTTCTTGTCCAAATTTTGAGTTCATTTTGATTGTTTCCTTGATCACGCTTTAAATCTTCAATTGTGACTAAGTTAACTATTCGGGAGCACTTCATCTTCATTTTAAAAAACATTCAAAACGGGATTCCAAGAAAGGGCATCTGCTTCTTGATTTGTCTTTCCTGGTGAAATCTTACGGGTTAAAATCATACTGAGACAAATAATAAACCGATCACTAGTTCCTCATCCGTTCTAGCTTTTACTTTCAGATTTTTTCAAGAGGGTTTGTGATCTGTAACTTGACTTGGAACCTGTGTCTAATAACCAATACTGCCAATAGTTTATTGCTTCTTTTATAGCTAAACACCAAATAAATTGCTTTTTTTTTTTTTTTTTTTGCGTGAGATGGAGTGAATTCTTAGAGAAGTACGCCCACTGGATGTAATTCTCCATTTTCTTGTAAACCTGGTTTCATGACTGCTCCAAACACCTAGAGTGCTTGCATCTGTAAAAAGATATGTGCTGTTTTTTGTGGATCAAAAATTGACAGGATTGGATCTGCATAATAATCTTTAATTTTGACAAACGTTGTATCACATACAGTTGTCCATCGGAACTCTAAATTATTCCTTAGGAGGTTATGAAATGGTTCCAGTATTCTTGTACTAATCTGAAATATATTTATGATAAAAAATTTATTTTTACCTAAGAACTGACGAATGTTTTTCCTTATTTTCGGGGTTTTGGGAAAATCGTTTGATTGATAGATAGGTTATCTTTGTTAGGTCTCACTGAGTTAAATCCAAAAACATGGCCTAAGTAACTTACTGAGAACTTTGCAAAATTACATTTTGTTAATTTTAGACGGAATCCTTCTAATTTAATCGCCTGTAGCACTTTCCCAATATGATACAGGTGTTCATCAATTTCCATTCTCCCTGCACAGTCAATTTATACAATGTTGCGCTGTATCATTCTAAAGCATTTTCTTCCAGAAAAAAGTGCAAAACTTGAATTTTTTGTACACTATCTGTTACAATCACATCTAGCACATTCTCTTTTCAAAAATTTCAAATCCAATCCAAAGCATTATCTTTCCCATTAAATTTTTGTAAAATAAATAGATTTTTGAATTTGGGATTATATTAATAGCTTATTTTCTTTATCACAGTAATTTTGCATTTAAGTCTTGAATAATTTTTATTAGCTGAACTTCTTTTTCACTGTTTGCTACTGAACTTTGGTTGATTAAAAGAGGGCTATCAACCAATTATTCTAAATAATTATTTCTAAACACAAAGTTTATATCTTGGTCTAAATATAACGGGACGATGTCAGATGGAAGAGTAATATTTACATTTCTGTAGTGGCCTTTCTTTGATAGTGCTTTGCATGCATTTTTCACTGTACATATACCAAATAATTCTTTGTGGTGTACTGAATTTTGTAATTCTCTAGGAAAAACATAATTAGTTCCTTCAGATCCCAAACGAATTGACTTCACTTTTATAACTATTAAATCATATTGTTCTTCATCCATTTCAATGTGAATTTTTACTTGTGTTGGGTCCATTTTGTGCTTCTTTGACGAAAAAAACCGATTTGTAATGTTGAGATCTGGTTGAGCTAAATGACTGTAGACCGATTGATCCTTAAAAAGAAAAATCTTTATTTAACACAGAGTATAAATATAATAAACATTATATACAAAGAAATACAATAGGTATTGTTACCTTCAAAAGAAAAATCGGTTTTTAAAGCCTTTAGCTTTATATAACAAAACATAACTGAACAACAGTAAACTGTAAACAAAACATGGAAAACCTATACACATCCTATAACCTTCCAATAACAACAGCTACCAACCAACAGGGCTGTAAAACATAAAAAGTGAATCAATCACTTTTACATATATTTTATAATATAATGTGTCTAATATTTTTTTCCTGAAACCTCCAAAACGATTGCCAAGATCCGTGAGAATGAGTGTGTCCTCCCCTAGTTAGTCCGATATTAATCAGCCGATATTAATAAAGCTGCAATTAATCAGTGTTATACAGTACAATATAATTTGATAGAATGTTTGGAGGGGCCCCATCATTCAGAAACATTATTGATTTAAAAAAAAAAAAAAAAAAAAAAAAAAATGTAATAAAGTAATTTAAATTGTAATAAATATGTATGCTTTCGCTGAAAAGGCTGAAATAAAATGAATGTTTGGCATAGTTAGTTAATATGAGTTTGTTTTAATAAAACTGTTGTGAGGAGCGCCGCAGCGGCTGCTTCCAGAAAAATGAGAAGCTGAGCAGCTGCCGTCGGACTGCTCTTGGGACCATTCCAGAACACAGTTTTCAGGTTTTGGTATCTAAAATAACACATTTATAATAAATTAATACAACCTCAGTTTGAAATACCACAATTTATTTATATATAAATATCGTTTACATAATTATACTATATCTTACATAATAAAAATTATTTAACAAAAACAGGGTTGTCAATAAAATGTTCATTGGACAAAAGAGTAATAAAAAAACTGGAACTTTATACACGATCTGAAAATACAGTAAAATTGTGGTTCCAGCAAGTTTTCTAAATTGTCTTTCTATATATTGTGAAATCACCAAAGAGAAAACGTGGGATTCATAGCAATAGAGACTTCCAAGTATTGGTTTGTTTTCTGGTCTTCCCACAATTTGCTACATTTCAGATCTGCCCACAGTTTGTTAATTTTCAAGATACGCCTCGTTGAGCTCCCGTTTATAAAAAAGTTTTATTAAAAATGGTTAGTACGTTAGAGAAATAGAAATATAGAGGAATTATAAAACCTAATTGAATGAAGTTCCGCCGGAGAAACTTCCTGAATTTCTCCTCGTCGTTCTGGAGGTGCAGCTCAATCAACGTAGGGAGAATACCTTCTTCACTCGTTCAGGAAAACATGTTCATAACATGATCTGTTCATAATATGGAACCCCTCTTCCTCCATCAACAATCGTAACACCAGTTTTCCTGTGAACTGATGAACTTCCAGCCGCAGCGTTTGGAAGCTTCGTGTGGGAACACCCTCTCATGCTTCTGAACGCAGCAGCTGCAGCTGAATGAAGTAGCGGCGGCTGGCTACTCCATGTGGAACCCCGCCTTACCTAACACTCGACTAAAAACTAAATGTAAATAAAAAAAAAACTATAGGTTTTTGCTATGAACGCTGACAACACAACTGTTGTCTGCTGAACGCTGACAACACTGGCAACAGATGGTCCAATGTTATTTTAAGGGGTAGGGGGTGACAGTTTTCGCGCCCCCGATCCTGCTACTAGCGCTTACTAGCACTCACGCTACTTATTCATATTTAGCACTTAAGAATTAACTTCATATCCAGTATAGTAGGGTTTATAAATTATGAAAAAATCAAATTAAAATTAATGAATATTGATTGTGATATTATTATTTTATAAACGTTTTTAATTGATTATTATTGTTTATTTTTTTTACTTCTCAATTTTTGCCACCTCCTAAAAATCTGCCACCTATCATAGTGAAATCTGCCGCCTGGTGCACGTGGCACCTCTACCCCTCCCTAGTTCCGGGCCTGGCAGGCCATACTCATGAAAGATCCCACGAACTGGGTTCACCCTTTAATTATCATAGTCCAAAGAGAGAGAATCAGACAAGGTGAGGAGATACTTATTCAAGAAGAAATTTGACACAACTCCTAGTAGGAGTACCAGAAAGATAGGGTGACCTTGTCTTCTATTGACGGGCTCAGCAGGATAGGGGGTGTCTTCTGGAGGGGAGGGGGCTCTGATATGCACCGCCACAAAGATCATCTACAAAGGAGTGGTTCTACGTAAAAAAAAAAAAAAAATTATTAAATAAATAAAAAAAACTAAAAAAAAAAAACTAAAAAAAAAAAAAACTGGCCTGAACAATTCACAGAACCGCACAAGTGTCTCATCCGTCGTTCTCTACGCAGTGCCGATGGCAGCCGTGGTCAATCTGAAGATAAACCAGGGAAAGCTGGCTGTAGTAGCGGTCAACCGATGATAATCGGAAAACTTAGGCCATGTTTTGGGTTTTAGAAAGGTTGTATATAGGTGATGGGGCTCACCTAAATCTTATTGTGAAAAACTTAAAAACTAATTTTAGATAACTTAAATTATTAATTTTTACTATGTTCTATATAATATAGAAAAAGAAGAAAATGTCAAGGTTCTAAACAGGGGTTTGTTAAGAACTGTAGAAAGGCCAGAAACTTCACATGCCGCCGCTGGATGAATTCCAGGATGGTTGAAAGATCGAAGATCTCGTGGAGGTCTTCTGGCATCTTCTTCTTCAGCGAAGTAGTCTTTGACATCCTCTTGAGGATGGAGTCCTGGAACCGCTGTAGGTGCCGTCTAGTTCCGTCTGAAAGGCGGGTTAGAAGAGGGGCACCGTACGGGAGGGCAGGTCTCAACATGATTTATAGATGCACAATTTGAGACGGAGGGAAAGTGCTGGAGAGGATAGGAGGTGATGGAGTCTGTAGGATCTTTTTCTCACTTTGCGGTGTACCCTGTAACTGTGAGCTGAAAATTTCAGCCCTCCATCTATGGTGATGCCTAAGTAGACAATGGAGTTTCAGGGGGCAATGGTGGTGCTTGCCACTCGCAGGATCTTCGG
Source organism: Euschistus heros (assembly GCA_003667255.2). Classification (NCBI taxonomy): domain Eukaryota; kingdom Metazoa; phylum Arthropoda; class Insecta; order Hemiptera; family Pentatomidae; genus Euschistus; species Euschistus heros. The sequence continues at coordinate 5,716 of RCWM02001151.1, forward strand.
CAGTGTAGTCCTTTTCCCACGCTGGTGTGAGAACACTACGCAGTCCGTTTTGGCTTGATTTACTTGGATGTCAAGATCTCTCCGCAGACCGCTTCAGCCTGATGTAGTGCTCTAGGGGGGTTCATGCTATTGCTAGTGATGGCAATATCGTCGGCAAAAGCGGCTACTGTCGCCCTACCGTAGTTTTTGCCAACTACTTCGGCAGTGTAGATATTGAACAACACTGGTGATAGTACTGCTCCGTGTGGCACACCGCAAATAAGGGGTACTAAATGTGAATGGACGTCACGAACCAGCACAGCGAGACTTCTCTCACTGAGAAAGGAGACAATGACTCCATAGAGCTGCTCAGGGTCTTCAAGTTTTCTGCATAAGATCCCGTGAGATACAGAATCAAATGCTTTCGTGCAGTCTATGGAGATCAGCCCTGTTGCAGTATTTCTATTGAAATTTGAGCATGCCTCAGTTTGCAGCTTCATCAGATGGTGTTCAGTACTGAGACGTGCTTGAAAACCCGTTTGTTGGAACGGAATAACTGAGTTCTCCTCGCAAAAGTCCCGTAGGTAATTAAGAACAATTTTCTAATAGACTTTTCCGAGATGAGGCAACAGGCTGATTGGCCGGTAGTGTTCTGGCTTGTCTCCTGTCTTAGCCGGCTTAAGGAGTGGAAACAGTATTGCATGCCTCCACTGAACGGGGAAGTATCTTAACCTCAAGCAGGAGTTGTAAAAGTTCGTGAGGTGCATTATTCCTTTTCTGGGGAACTGCTTGAGAAAGACTGTCTGGGTCCCGCCATGTTCAGGAGCTCTGTTCCCCTTTGTTCTTCTTAGGATGGCTTTCAGCTGTTTAGAGCTGATGAACATGAAGTTGTTCTCCTGGGCCATGGACGGGGGAGGTTCGGAATCAGTGGTCCTGTTTGTGATATCCTCTCTGTAGTGCTCAGCAAGCAGCTCCGCTTGATCGGCAGGGGAAAGGAGTCGGTTCCCTTCGTGCAGGCGGATCGTGGAACTTTTCTTTACCGCAGATCTGGTTAGTTCCCAAACTTCCGGTAGTCGTCGTGAGTCGCCCTCAGCTTGTCCTGCCAAGTGGAGGTTTTCCATTGGCGGAGCAAATTTCGATCTGGGTGGTGAGGGCGTTGAGGGCTACCTTGATGTCTAGGTCCCGGTTTCTATACCACTTGTTTTTTAAATTCCCCCTGCTCAATATGAGAGCCATGATATGAGGAGCGGTTTTTGGAGATGAAGTGGGGAAGGACGGAAGGTGGGAATAGAGGAATGGGCAGCTTCTAGAATGATGTCATTGAAGGTATTGACGAATTCGTCAATTTCCTCCAGAGAACGGTTTGCAGAGAAAGGTTGCACCGATGGAAGTCTATGGCAAATTTGGGCTTTATATTTGCCCCAGTCAGCTTCTTGATAAGAGAATTTTTCTGGAGCTGGCTCATCTCTCCTCAGGTGATCTGAGGTGATGAAGTCAGTTACCGTGCAACCAGTTATTCGATGAGGTTGTCGTGTCAGAAGGAGGTCGATTGTTGATGGGTATCCATTTGAGTAGCAGCGGAAGGTATGGGTGTCAGGGAGGACTACCGTGAAGGGGGTCTTGACTAGCACCCTGCCCGCCGCATTTGTCCGCGTATTGTGCCCTAGACTATGTCGGCGTTGAGGTCTCCGATCACCCAGTGGTTGGACTTTGCCCCGAAGGCTCGTAGAAGGCTTTTCAACTCCACAAGAGATCCCTGTGGACGTCGATATACCTGCCTCATCAACACTTGAACAGTCAAGTGGCTAATACGTTTGTCCGTGATAGCCACGGGTTCGGGCATCTTCTTCCAGGATATACAGTGGTGGACGGCGATGAGGACTCTTCCATGAAGGTCTTTGAAGCTATCTGTTGCCACGGTATATCCTTGTAGAAACGGTGGTGGTCCGAGCACTCTGGTGTCCGTGAGTACTGCCACTGTGGGTGGTGTCAGTGCCAGCAGTGCTCGAACTTCTTCAATCTTCGAGCAAAATCTGTTGCAATTGAAGTTTATGACGTAGAAATAATTCATGACTGGTTCTGTCTCGTCATTACTAGCAGCAAGAGGGTGATCTGCTCCGCAAGGTTTTAGAGGGTCATTTGCATGGCGATTGCCCAAGGAGGAGGAATGTCATTCGCTTGCTGTCTGGTTGTCGAATGAGTGTTTACAGGAGATACTGGGAGGGGGTTCTGCTGAGGTGGTAGTGGGGGGGGGGGGGGGGGGTAGGATTCGGGTGGGGGGGTAGGGTGGCTGGTGGAGAGGAACTCGCTGTGGTGCTGCAGCTGTGGTGGTCATTTGTTGAACCTGTCCCGCCTGTCGAGCTCTCTGATTGATCCGCTGGGTTGGGGTGGTGGTTGGCTGCTTTCTGGGGCTTCTTCTTCTAACTTTTTCCTATGTGGGCAGTATCTAAAAGATGCCACGTGGTTTCCACAGTTTATACATCTTAGTTGTCCCACATTTTGACACTGCTGGATATTATGTACTTCGCCGCAGCGAACACATTCATGTTCATAGCTGCAGTGGGCTTGAATATGGCCAAATTGTTAGCATTTATAAAGGGGGGGGGGGGGGGGAGTGAGTCTTTTGGAGCCTTGTAGGACTCGGCTTCCTTGCCACGGCCTATGTAGATGACCTGACAGTCATCATGGCCGCAGAGAGAAATGCAGGACTGAAGATGGAGGCAGAAATTTACGCGTCTCCTAGCGGAATTGTGGTTTTGGGAATTCTGCTGTATGCATTCCCTGCATGGAGTAGTAACCTCGCAAAGAGACAGAAGGGGAGACAGACGATGGGCTCTGTTGTGGGTCACAAAGGCTAGGACAGTTTCGCACGAGGCAATGCAGGTGCTGGCCGGAGTGGTAATCCTGGACCTTATCCTGAATAAAGAAAAAATGAAGTTTGAAATTAACAGGCAGGGTCTCGAAACGCTACCATTGGGACGCCGATGAAGAATCAGCGAGACCCCTAAACGTTGGAAGAACATGTTGCCGGAGAAGATGATAGGAGAGTGGTATGGACGGCGGGCGAAAACCAGAAAAAGTGCTACGATGATAAAGTTCTTCCCCACGTCCATTCAAGGCTTCAGGCGGTCTTCCCAAAGCTATAGGTCTCACAGATATTGAATGGACATGGAAGGGATCGGGGTAAGCTGCATGAACATGGGAAGATCATCAACCACCGGTACCCGAAGTGTGGAGTTCCAAATATGGTGAACATCTAGTCGTCTCCGGCACTGCATTAGATGAAAACCTTGCCAGGTGTTTCAGGAAGATAGGGATATACGAATTATGGGAACGAACATATGGAGCCAAAATCAGTATAAGGTATTAAGGCTTGCTTATGCATGGCTTGCCGCATCATAGAAAATTAATAGAAGGTGCGGTCACTTTATGCAATTGTTAATTCCATATAGATTTGTTTTGTGGTGATATATTTTCCTTTTGTTTTTATTGTTACTACCTACCTCTTTGTGATATCATTGTCATATGTTTATTATCATTAATTAACTAATATAGTGTTGTTGCTTAACCTTGTTCTTGTTATACTAGTTCAACACGTTTATCTATTATTCAGTTTGTGTTTTATTTAATCTTATTTAAGACTACCCATTTAATGATTAAAATTACCCACTTTATGATTCAATTAGATTGAGGCCCAGTTCGAAATCGCCCACGTGACAATAGACAAAACTAAATATAATCACATTTTATCAGCACTGGACAGCAGCAATTCAAAAAATCCAATACGTCAAAAGAAGCGTGTCACCTTCTACCTTCCTCCGGTTCACACCAGAAGCGGACGTACCGCAAGTGCACCTGAACTGGGGTTCACACTGGGGATAAAGTGTGTGGTGATATATTTTCCTTTTTTTTTATTATTACTACCTACCTCTTTGTAATATCATTGTCATATGTTTATTATAGTTAATTAACTAATATAGTGCTGTTGCTTAACCTTGTTCTCGTTATACTAGTTCAACACGTTTATCTATTATTCAGTTTGTGTTTTATTTAATCTTATTTAATCTCGAAGATTGTATATTTAAACTATAGGTAACATAGAGGTAAACATATTTTTTTTTTCGGTTGGCTTTTATAGGCCTTGGAGATCCTTAGCCGCCTCCATCAACATCTTCCACCTCTGCCTATTTTGAGCACTCACCCATCTTAGTTTTGGCCTCCCTCTTGGTCTATTTCCCACAACAGTGGAGTTCATTGTTTGGATGTAAACATATTAAAGATATATTAACTTTGTATGAATAGTAATTGATGAAAAACATTGAAGGAATCAATTTTTTTTTTTTTTTTTTTTTTTGTGTATGTGTGTGTGTAATAAGGAACTTAATTTTAATTTGATTTTTAATACTATGATTGGCCGTTTCCTCTGAGCTGAGGTACTGTAGAAACCAATAATTTTAGTGATAAGGTAGTATATAAATATAGACGCTGGGAAGAATATACCAGTACTCTGGAGGAAATACTGGCTGATTAAGTGTGGGAAGAGATACTTGGAAGAAGGGTAAGTCTACTTACTTCAGCACCCATAAAAATCCTGGGACGACTTGATTGTGGAAGAAACAACGAAGAACCCCTAGGAAATACCTTACAGGGTAGCTCTGGGCAAGGTGAAGATGATGCACGTGATGGCGGCTATTAGAATAGGAAGAGCCCAAGCAACCACTCTGGAGAAATCCGGAACTATGTTCATTGATGATCTATCCCAAGACAACGAAGAAAATAGCTTTGTCAGAGGCACCACGGCGTACCCTCCAGGTACCGATGTATGCGCACCATGGGATGTATGGGACCTTTACGGTTGCTGAAGAAAGGGCGGAGAAGTACGTAATGTTATTACTATTCGACATCTCCTCCTCCTTTGATAGCGTATGGTGGCCGATTGTGCTCCAGCAACTGCAGAGTTTTAACGCCCCCAGCAACTTGTACTTCCTCCTTAGTAGCTTCCTATGGGAAGAAGCGTAGAGGTATACGTAGCGTAGAGGTATAAGAGGTAGGCTACAACGAGGTAGAGCGATCGATAGGGAGAGGATGTTCACAAGGTTCGGTCCTTGTCCCGTCCCTGTGGAAGTTAGTGTTTGATCGACTGCTGGGGTAACTAGAGGAAAGAGGGTTTCTTGCCACGGTCTATATAGACGAACTGGAAGTGATTGTAACCGCAGATAGCAGAGCCAGACTCAAGACTGAAGCGGCCCACTACAGCAAAGCCTCAACGACCTGCGCAGCAAGCTTCTTAGCATATCACTAAGCTCGCCATCCCCAAGTTGGGCTATGGATATGATCGCCTGGAATGAAAGACCGTAAGGCACATCCTTGAAGAGACATTTGCCAACTCTGGAATAGTCATATTGGTGTGCACATTCAACCCCTGGAGAGCAAACGGCTACTACTTCGGAAGAAGCTCATCGCAGCTAATTTCTCCAAACCGTGCTCTAGGGCAGAGCACTTTTAAGAAGGGGGCAGTGTTACGGTCAGGTGAGGTTGGGAGTGCTGTGGGCGGCCCAGGCGCAGGTAGCTGGAAAGGCCGGCCTTGAAGGGTCACGGCGGGCCAGAAGGGCCTAGATCTGTAATCTGGCCAGAACGATCTAGAATGTTCGGGGTAGCTTAAAATAGGCCGACTTCTAGCCTAGTGAGTCAGTATCCATGTGTCAGTGATCATGTAACGATCAATCAGTCAAGTGTCAGTGACAGTTCAGTCAGTGAGTTAGTGTTACGACAGTGATTAACAGTGTCAGTGAGTGTAGTAACAGTCCATGTGTCAGTGTAATAGATTCTTATGTATAATTGTGACATCTAGTATTAAGATATTAGAGATAAGTATTGTGTAATATACATATTAGTGTAATTATACCTAAGTATAATTGTTATTAGATTAAGTAGCTTAAGGGACCTATTTGTATTTATTAAGTTGTAAATAAATTAGTGTTTAGTATTTAAATTGTGGTTTGATTAGTCATACCCCCAGTGGCTCGTAACCATTCCTTCATCAATTCTTAACAGATGATTGCGATATTCTTTGATTTAAAATAAGGCCTTTGATGACACCAATCACAACATAATCCTTAATAAACTATCAACCGCTGGAATCAGAGGAGGTATTTTCAATTATATTAGACAATTTCTATTCAAACGCCACTTTAGAGTTATAATAGGTAGTGAACTATCAGATACCCATAAACAGGTCAACGGTGTTCCTCAAGGTTGAGTCCCCAGTCCAACCTTATTTTGTCTGGCAATAAACGACCTGGGACTTAACTTACCATACCGAGAAGTGTCAAGCCATTATTATTCGCTGATGACTTGGCTATAATTTGTAGCAACGATAATATTCACAATATTAAAAATAAACTACAGGATGCTATAAATAGATTGTCTTGCTGGTTTGTATCCATTGGCCTTCAATTCTCCACCAAAAAAATCTAGATATCTTCATTTCAGTAAAAGAAACACTCTTCTCTCTCCCCTGAGCTCCTTCTAGGAAATTCTAAGAAAGCCTTCAAACTCTTATAGATTCTTAGGAATGATATTAGACCGTAGATTAACTAGGGACTCTCACAATTCCATCCAAAAATCAATATCCACAAAGAGACTAACCATATTAAAATATCTTAGTGGTTCGTCCGATTAGCCATTAGCAGCATAAAGTGACGTTAAACGAAATAAACACACAATATCTTAGTGGTACTTCTTGGATTCCGGCAGACTAACATAATTAAAAATATATCGCGCTATAATTTGCTCCTAACTGGATTATGGCTTTTTTATTTATGGTTCTGCCCGACTCCGAATAGTAAATAAAGTTAATACCGTCCATCATACAGGGATTCGTATAGCGACTGGAGCTTTTAGAACTAGTTCTATTCTTAGTCTGTGTTATGAAGCAGGAATACTGCCCCTGTCATTCAGAAGGAAAAAGTTAGCAATTAACTATATCTCCAAACTTCTACCTTGTCCCGAACACTCAGCACACAAATACATTTTCAAACTCAGATTCACCAAATCATTTGGAAAAATGTCGAACACAAAACTCCCTTTATCAGAAAGAGTAAATACAGCCATTAAATTCCTCAAAGAATTACCTGTGTACAAACAGGTAAGTTGTAGGGGGCTTTTTCAAGACAACTTATCAAAAAATCAATGCCGCATTTACCATAATGAAGAAAGAATTTGTTTTAAGAACAACCACAGAAATAAGAAAAAGTTATCGTGCTTGTATTAGAAATTGTGGAGATCATTTTGAGCAATACCTGTGATACTCTACCAAATTAATTTATGAATAACTTTAAAATTAGTTTAATTTTTTTCCCTGATTTTTGTTTACAGAAATGTAGATATAGTTTACTTTTATAAAATCAAAATTCCGAGAAATAAAGAGAAAATATGCAGTTTAACCTATGCTATAAAGAAACACAACTATTTGTTACGTTTTGCATAAAAAATATTGGTATATGTTGATGTATCAGTAAACAACGGAGTTATAAGGCATAAATATTTGGATTTGGCCATTTTTACAAAAAAATTCATAAAAAAAAAACCCGTAAGACTTTGTTTATAGGTAAGTGACCTTAAATAGGTTCAAAATGAACCTCCCTACCCGAGATAATTTTTTGGCCAACGATCTTTCGAACACCCTGTATATATACAGCAGAACTTAATGCAATAGCATTGGCACTTCACTACTCCATGTCAATATTAACAGATTTACTAAGTTCATTAAGAGGTTTAAATAATATGTACCCCAAACATCCAGTCATCCTAAAAATCCACTACTTCCTCAGTACACTGCAAAATTCGGGAATGTCGGTCGTCTTTAACTGGGTGCCAAGTCACATTGGAATTATTGGCAACGAACTTGCTGGCAATTCCTGGCTTTGGAGCGGATCGGTCCCGCTTGGTGGGAGATGCGACATGTCTGCTTGGGCTAGTTATGCTCCGACCTTGTGAGGATTTGGACTTTTCCATGTAGAAGAAATGTAAATGGTTTTATCCACATCCTACTTATAAACTTCGTATATAATTTAAAGATAAGAAAATATGTATTCATATAAATAAGCAAGCCGTAGCGCATTCCTGCTCGGTGGATGCGGCTCGGCTCTTCTTGGTGGCGCACCTCTGTTCGTGGCACCCTTCCTGACTCTAATCTTCAGTGAAAATAAACAAGAAACAAGGTTCACAGTTGAATCAGCTGACTTCCATGTAAAGTGTAATTTTCTTGGGCAAAAACCTTTTATTGCAAACTGTTGCAATCCATAATATCCTCAACAAGTATCTTGTGATCAGCTTCTTTTAGACAATAACCACCTCTGAGGGAAGCTGACTTAAAATCACTTTTCTAGTCGGGATCTAACAGCAGACTGGCGATTAATTATTCTTACTGCCGGTCCTTCGATAAAGGTAGCGCTAGTGAGGCTGGCGGGTGCGGAGGGACTTGATTCATCCTTCTGGCAATTCAAGAAGGCGGCTTACAACTTCCTTTTGTCTTGCCTTTATCTTCTCGCTGTTAAACTTCTGAAGCCCGTACGCCGATCCATTTTTAAACCTAAGCGAATAAAACACCAAACTAATCTAAACTAAAACAAAACTTTAGAACATCTTAATATATATGAAGAAAACTACTTCATTCTCATGCGATCGCTTTTCTTAGTTACCCATGATGCAATATGACCTTACACAGAATGCCTATTAGAAGAAACAATAAACAAATGTGAATGATAGGAAAATATTATTATTATTAACCTGTACAACTACATTAATATTGACTCTGACTAATATTAGTTATATATTCCGAATGTATGAAGGAGAACGGCTGCACGAGATCGGGTTGAGTGGCTGAGATTGCTTTGGACGGCTTTGACCCCTCGCGGGTTGTAGAGCCATGGAAGAAGAAGAAAAATGTATAAAGAAGAAAAGAATTGGGCTTATAACGTAGTTTCCTTTGTAATAGGTGAGTGAATGTATTGTGTATTAACAGCTTGTAATTAATGTAAATATATATGCTAAATAAAACACTTTATTACAGAGAGAAACGAAACTAAGTCTTTATTTCCCTATCTAAGAGAAAACAACAATCATTATAAAACTACATCTTCTGCTACTGTTATATGAAAAATAGAAAAATTGAGATTTTGAGGTAAAACCAGTGGCAGATGGAAAATCAAACCTATGGTATTACGCATAACCTCAATAGTTTCTCCTGATGGATACATTTTTGGCATACCACCCGAATTCTAACCTGCAAATCTTCACCATGAAATTACGAAATCTGCCAACCATCACAAGGTAAGAATATCTTTGACTAAAAGACACCAAACAAGGGAAATATAGATAGCAAGTGATCTGGCAAAAAAAATGGAAAGTCTTAGATCAAGAAAAAAACGTCCAATTTAATGATATTTTTTTAGAGGAAATAATTGAAGATACTGCTGAATCTATACGTTCTGGTCAAAGGCTAGAACGACATTTAGAAAATTTATTAAAGATAACACACCAACAAACACACATTACACGAATTCACCATACAAATTCACAAGACCAAAAACAGTAAACACCCTTGGGCCACCTCTCCTAGGTACCCGCCCAAGAGGGAGTGTGTCTGCAGACACAAAGGTGGTAGCCCCACCAGGAGACTACGGTACGTAGTCCTAACTAACCTAAAACAGCCTCTGAATCAAATACAGCAGAATTCCGATAATTCGTATGTTCAAGGGACTGGCGGTTTCATACAAATTATTGGGATTACCAATTATCGGGAATTTTTTTGTTTGTTTTTTTTCAGTTTAGTTTAGTTTATTTGGTACTTCTTCATTTCCCTCTTCTTCTTCACCATCAACGTTCTCAGATGAAGCTAAAAATTTCTTCGTCAGTTAAAATGCCGGCTACTGCTAAGTTGCCATAAAAATGGACGAAATATTCAAATTTTAAAGGATTTTCTTGATTTTGTGAAATGCGATCCCATTCCAAAAGACATTCGACATCTTGCTCTGCATCTTCTGTAAATTGGAGTTCCGCTATCTTAAACCCACATGCACGGAAACAGTTTTTAATTGTGCTTTCGCTAACATTTTGCCACGCCTTGTCGGCTATGTTCATAGCCGAAAATAAAGTGATTTTATGATCCAGACTATCATCGATTGTGTCAAGAAGTTGCATAACTACTTCTCTGCGATAAAAAGTTTTAAATGTTTTAGTTACACCCTGGTCCAAAGGCTGTAACATGTAGCTTGTATTGGCTGGCAAGAAAACAGCATTAACTTTGCTGAGAGGCAGGATAGAATTATGAGCCGAACAATTATCGATAAAAAGTAAGGTTTTTCCATGTCTGCATTGACAGATCTTATCCATTCATTAAATACTTCACCCGTCATCCATGCTTTTAGATTTGCAAATACTAAACAAATGTTTTAACCATATTCTTTACGACGATTGGCTGCCAAGAGTATGGTTAAGCCCTGAATTTCCAATTAAGATTTATACGGATGCTAGTATTAAGTGTGTGGAGTTTATACAGTTTAACTGATGAGAAACTAGGGGGTTTGACATATTATTTATCCCAATATACTTTTAAAATCAAATATAAGCCAGGAAGAGCTAACCAATAAGCAGACTGCTTAAGCAGAAACCCAGGATTAGAACCTCGTGAAAATAATGACGACATATATAAAATAGTACATTGAAGATTATAGAATTCACTTGTATTAAAATCAATTGTATCAGAAATTGGTCAGAACCCAACTAAGCCGAAGGCAAGGTGCAAGGACTCCATTCGTACAACCAGGAGCGTAAGATCGCCCTAATCCCACATGTTTTATTTTTTTTTTATTTATTTGTTTTACAAGTTACAAAACCATTTATTAGAAAGATATTAAGGGATGGACTCAGGCTTGTATTGGTTGCCAGAACGTTAAAAGGTTATAATGGTTGTAAAAACTTAATCTGTGAATAGAAACAGTAATCAAGGAGAAGTGTTATTTATTTGACTAAAATCTTGTAGTTAAGATATAAAGACAGCAACATAGTTTAAACTCTGTTTACTTACCTTACCACATCGGTACAATTCACAAATCTATACTGTATGTTACTCATGTAAAAGTCCACATCCTCCCAATCCTAATGCCTAATGGGAAAGGAACGTCTCCCCACCACCTCCAATGCTCCGGGGACACCTGGATACATATTCTTCACCCCTCCCCCCGCCCCAGGTCTCTCCCGTAGAATCTTCCTAATTCCGACCTCAACCTCTACGTGTCTTTGAGATAAAGCAAAGTTTGATGTTAGAGGTTTGGAAAATTCAATACTTGAAGAAAAAAAAAATATTTAAGTCGTATCTGCATTTTTGTGGGGCCGTTTTCATGATTTACTGTTCTGGTATGCAGATAAGATCCCAGCAGTAAAAGGTAAAATAACGAGAAGAAACATTATATCGACATGCTGTTGTATATTTGATCCGATTGGGTTTTCCAGTCTCTTTACGCTTATCCCAAAGATAATGTTACAGGAAACATAGAAGGAAAAAATCAGCTGAGACTCAAAAGTATTAGATGAATTGCGGCGTGAATTTTAGAAATGGTTGAATGATCTACCAACGCTTGGACAAATAAAGATTCCCATATGAGTTATGTATTTTACTGGGAGTGGCATGTATAGATTACATACATTCTGTGATGCCAGTAAAAATGCATATGCAGCAGTGGTATTTTTACGAAGAGCATATGAGGACATGGTGGAAGTGAATCTGTTACTCAACAAGACCAGAGTGGCCCCTCTCAAACATCAGCCGCAGCCTGGTGGGGTGGTTGGTGGGAGCGTCTTATTCGTATTATTATAAAAAAAATACTGGGAAAGGTTTCTCTTAGGAATGAGAAACTGACTTTTTATATTGTTTGTAAACTGTACACCATTTTGTTTGGTTATGTTGATTGATTTTAATTTGATATTTTGAATTGATTTCTATTAGGTTCTATTAACTTTTCTTTGCTTAATTAAAATATAATGGCTTTTTGTGTTAATAGTGTTATTTTTGGACCTTCAAAAACTGTGTTTTGGTGAACTCAAAAAAATTAACTATTTTGGTAGAGGATAAATCCGTAGATTTATTGCAATCTCAACAGATAGGGTAGTACAGATTTTGGAAATCACGAACATAAGCAACTGGAATAACGTGAGCTTTCGGGAGAACTCAGTGGATTGCAGTTTACGTGGTGTGTTTCCTTTGGAATTATGTTACCATTCATGATAATGGTCAGGACCTCCTTGATTGAGGTCGAGATTAGGAGATTGGTCTAATTCAACTACTATATTACAAACATTTAAAATCTTGTATATGACTATCTAAATTTGAAGGGGCAGAGAAGAGAGAAAATAATTGTACTGATTATAATTAGATTGTTAACCCTATGAAATTATATTAAGGCCAAGTAGGTACTTGGGCTTGTATTTTTTTTAAGATAATAATCAGCTAGCGGTTGGTTTCGGTGAAGTTCAATTCCTAACTCCTATTCGCTGCGACTACAGAAAGTAATGCACCACTATGGACGTTCAATAAACCTCAATTACACTGGTTTCAAAAGAAGAAAATACTCATGCAAATTATTATAAAGGATGACGAAGATAATTAACGCGCTACCAGAACCTGAATTGATTTTCATAGATGTGCCTAAATCATAATAACCTACTGGAACAGGTTTTGTTACTTCCTATCACACTTTCGAATCAAATTGCACCACCATTGTAGTGTTTATACTGTGGAAGTAAATTGGATAGGCCAAGATGTCATGTGTAGGAAATATTTCTTTTGGCACAGATCCATTTAGTGCTTTTAAGGCCTCGGATAATATGTATTTCAACCATTCCGGTATTCAAAGAATTTTAGAAATTGGCAAATTTCAAATACTAATAATAATAATAATAAAGACGGGAAGTCGATTTATTACGTCTAGTTGCCAGGACATAACTCAGAATCGGATCCTCAAAACTGACACATGTTCTTATAGAATAGATACTACAGGAAAGGAATAATACTAATAATAAAATAACTCACGTCTTTTCGAATAAAATATTTAACGGGTCCAGGATACTTACACGGTCTGGTACAAATAACTTTTCATAATAGATTCTATTGGAGGGGCTTGGGGCGGGGGGAGGGGTGGAGAATATGTATCCAGGTGTCCCCGGAGCTTTAGAGGTGGTGGGGAGACGTTCCTTTCCCACTAGGCATTATAGATCCGTGGATTGGGAGGATGTAGACTTTTCCATGAGTAACATACAGGAAACATTTGTGAATTGTACCGATGTGGTAAGGTAAGTAAACATAGTTTAAACTATGTTGCTGTCTTTATATCTTAACAACAAGATTTTAGTCAAATAAATAACACTTCACCTTGATTACTGTTTCTATTCACAGATTAAGGGTGGTATGCATAGTCATTCCTTAAAACTTCCTTTCCTTTTAACCTTCTTTAACTCTTAGTATAACCTGTTTGTTTATATTTTAGAAGATAGGAGCTAACGAGTTCGATAATACGAGTATTTCACTTATTATTGTGCAGTTTCTTCATATTATCACAAATTTCTTTATTAAATTAAGTAAAAAACAAAATGGCTTTCTTTTTTTAATGATGATATGATTGAATTTAAGAGAAATAAAGCGAAACAGCTACAACAATTGTGTGATCTGATATCCACAAATAACTTACGAAGGACAAGCCATAATGCAATCATTTATTAAAAGACATTTTACTTAAAAAAATTGATTGAATAAAAATAAAAAATATTTAAAAAATTAAAGAAAACAATAAATCGGGAGATCGATATTTTAGTAGTAAGGGCGGTTAAAAGTACCCTCCTAGCTTCCTTAAACCAACCTCACTCTTATAAACTGTTTGTTAATATTTCAAAAGATAGGAGCAAACGAGTTCGATAATATTTCACTTATTATTGTGCAGTTTCTTCATATTATCACAAATTTCTTTATTAAATTTCGTAAAAAACAAAATGGTTTTCTTTTTTTAATGATGATATGATTGAATTTATGAACTATTTAAGAGAAATAAAGCGAAACAGATACAATTATAATCTGCTATCCACAAATAACTTACGGAGGAAAAGCCATTAGAGAAATACCCTGACATGGAATTCTGTAAAAGGTTTAGGTTTTCCAAAAATATTTTTTTGAGTATGTTGATGACTTTTCTCAGTAATAACAGCCAATCAAATTGGGGGCTACCAGTTCCAATGGTTATACAAATGTGTACAACTCTGCGCTTTTTTGCTACAAGTAGCTTCCAGGTAATGTGGCAATATTCATTGAACTAGCTTGTTCTTCAACTGTTAAACAAATTACTTATGTTTTATTTTTTTAATAGATTGTATGTGGGGATCTTCAGATCTTCACCAGTCAACTGTGTGCAGAATTGTCAACAGAACCGCAAAACTAATAGCCCCAACAATTTCCAAAGTTTATAAAATTTCCTGAGGATGATACAAGATTTCGTCAACTAAAGAAGAGATTTTAGATTTAGTGAGGAAATTTATTTCCTCAGCACTAAACCTCTCTTTCTTTTTGCACTCATATTTAAAATTAAACAACTAAGAAAAACAACAAAACAAAATAAAGTAATAAACTAAAAAAATTAAGCTTTTACCAACTAAACAAATAGAACTAAAGTAAACAACTGCAATAGACAACTAAACAAACTGAACATTACCTAACTAAACCAAAACAAAACTAAACATAATTAAGTATAAACTAAACAAAAACAATTTCAATAGACAATAAATAAACAACTAAACTTTTTAAAAAACGAAAAAACATTAACTAACTAAATCAAAATAACTAAACAAACAAACTAACAACAGAGTAAGAAAAATCGAACAGAAATGTAAACAACATAGAAACAGTCTGGGAACCTCTTCTCTTCAAACCGGATTTAACTGATCCTTTCGCGATTGTTAAAGGTAAGATTGTACTATAAGGTGTCTTTTCTTTAATTTTTTAATTTTTTTTTTTTTTTTTCAATACATTTTTTCAAGTAAAATGTCTTTTAATAAATGATTGTGTTAAGGCAATTATAAGTGTTTTCTTTTATTTCTCATTATGTATTTTTTGTTTGCCCTTTGTTCTGTAACCACGACTTAGTCATTTGTTTTCGTAACATCTGTTTTTTGTTGCAGTGGTTAATCCTCGATAGTGTCTCTATAGTTGTTTGTTAATACTCTTCTGAGTGAACTTGTCTCCTCGCTAGTGCCTCCATGTTTGTAGTTGTTAAAAGTTTTAGTTTTTTCGTTTAAGTGTTTAAACATTTGAAATTTGGCCCGACGTCAGTCGTCTTCATTTTCCGCGCGGCGTCAGAGATCTCTTCGCCGCGATTTGGAAACCAGGCTAAGCGGCTATATTCTCCAGAGAGAAGACACGAAGTCTGGTGAGTAGAATTTTACTCATCTTCTTGTGCCGCGAACCAGTTTAAAGTCCTTTTATTTTTTATTTTATTATACAGTCCACTCAATATATTTTATCTAGTTTAGTCAAACCACAGAATTGCCTCTACAGATTGCATTATGGCTTGTCCTTCGTAAGTTATTTGTGGATATCAGATCACACAATTGTTGTATCTGTTTGCTTAATTTCTCTTAAATAGTTAATAAATTCAATCATATCATCATTAAAAAAAGAAAGCCATTTTGTTTTTTACGTAATTTAATAAAGAAATTTGTGATAATATGAAGAAACTGCACAATAATAAGTGAAGTATTATCGAACTCGTTAGCTCCTATCTTCTAAAATATAAACAAACAGGTTATACTAAGAGTTAAAGAAGGTTAAAAGGAAAGGAAGTTTTAAGGTCTTGATCACTTTTTTGAATAGCTGCAATTTTGTTGTAATCTAGAACAGTCATGGCATCAAGTCTTGATAATGTGTCATCCACGCTATTGTCGTTTCCACTGATGTGTCTAATCTTGGTGGAAAACTGGGAAAACATATAATGTAGATGACACTGCTGTCTTCGAGACAGTTTTTTGTTTAAACGCATAAATTAAGGGTTTGTGATCGGTATAAATAGTAATGTCACCTCCTTCGATCATATGTCTAAAATGTTGTACAGATACATATATATTCGATAGCTCTCTACCATATGAGCTATAATTTCTCTGAGCTGGGTTGAGCATATTTGAAAAAAAAGCTATAGTGCCATTCGGTATGGCAAGCAAAACTGCGTCTGTAAGGTCTTTATTACACTGTTTAACAGCTTCTTCTGACTAATCTACTTTCGTGCGATATTAGCTATTAGCCATTTCAATGCAGGTACAAGATCTTGAATTATGAGGACAACGTCATCTATTTTAGGTTCATGGAATGGTTTACTCCACTTTTGCCTTGTCTGCAGGTCAAAAAAATACTCCTTCCAACGAGACCAAAAAAATTCAACAGATTGCTTAACAAAGTTCCATCTAGGGGGTAGTGCTTGCATTTGGCGTTGGACTATGAAGTGAGGTAGAGTTAAGGTTTCAATATCGTCTGGGGATCCAGCCAATGAACGAGAGGGCGTGAATTGAGTATTGATTTTACTCGAACGAAGATTGTATAAAATGTGGTGAACGAAGGGGATTGGTTCCTTAAATTTATCTTCAATAGACGCTTCATATTCAATCTTCAATATAGTCTTGAATCAATTGACAGTACTCTCCCACAATCCGCCAATGTGTGGAACACGAGGAGGTATATACTTCCATTTAATTCACAGAGCAGAAGTAGAATCGACTAGGTGAATTTGTGCTTCATGGTTCATTCCAGTTTTTTACTGGCGAATACAGGCTGCAGTACCACGAAATTAGTTGCATTTTCAGTCCAGATGGCAATCCTCGACGCGCGATGAATCGTTTTAAAGTCTGCAAACATCCATCAGGGGACAAATCGAAAACTGGTTCTAAATGGACCCTCTTTGTCGTGAAACAAACAAATACAGCAACATACAAGGATATTTCCCGAGATCCACGGATACCTGGGATATTTACAATGAATGGGCCAGTAAAATCTATGCCAACTTGTGAAAAGAGATAAAGATGATCTAACCTATCCTTTGGCAACTAACCCATTATAGGTTGGAAGGATTTAGGCGAGACAGAAAAACACTTCGTACACTTAGCCAAAGCCGTTGTCTCAAATGTTCTGATACCCGTCATAATGGGCTTGATTGATTTCTAACTGGGTTAGAGGTGCTTTATTGGGAGCAACGCGGAATGCTTTGAATTAAACAGTAGACTAGAATTTTTTTTAAACGCCCACCAACACGGATAATATAATGACTATCCTGAAAAAGACCAATGACCTTACAGAGTCGAAGCTTTGGTTTAGCAAATTGTAAATTATTAATCAGGTCTCAAAAATAGGTTTGTTGCTTGGCCCTTCTAATAGCAGTTTCAGAAAAAAGCAATTTAATGGACCAAACTTTCTAAATAGTTTGGGGCGCTAACAGTTGACTATGAAACGTAAACACCATGCAGTCGTACGATTCAACTGAATAAAAGATCTTTATCTGGAGAGGAGAGGGTGCAGCTTGACATATTAAAAAACCGAATTGGTTTGTTTCCTGTTCTTCAGCAACAAGTGGATCTGTTAAGGAAGGCTGCACTGTCTTCAACCTCTAGATTCGGAATGGGCGAGCCAGCCATTCAGGACCAGACCACCACAGCTAATTGTCTACTATTTCTGAAGGGAACGATCCTCGTGATTCTAGGTCTGCTGGATTATCACTTGAATGGACATGAAACCTCTTACAGGCTGGCATGGATTTTTAAATTTTTGACACCCGATTTCCTACAAACACTTTCTACACTGGCGGGGGGGCGAGCACAGATCCAAGAGAGTGCAACAGTACTATCTGAAATGGCTAGAATGTGGTCATGATTAACAGTTGGGAAACTATTACGTACTTTGGATAATTTGCTTAACAGTTCTGCAGCCAACAGTTCTAGGGGGGAAAAGACTCAATTTTTAAAGAGGCAATGCGAGCCCTGGATATTACTAAGCGAATAGCATTTGACTGAGACAGGTTGTTGAAAATAGTAACATGGTAAACAACCGCTGCATAAGCCTTTTCTGATTGAACGATGGAATATGACGAGGTATTTGTTGATTATACAAAGAGATAGAGAGGAAGCGATTTTTGACCATACCATCAATTCAGATGGAATTATATTATCCCACTCCAACTTTAACGAATCGTGACTGGCATAAGCCATTCTAGAGGATCATAAAGCTTGCAAATTTGGCTTGCCAATTGGCGGTTTGTCTCAATAAGGCCAAAATTCTCAAAAGCATATCTGGAGGTTCAGCCCACTCTACTGGAGAGAAGGCAAGGAGCCAATGCTCTTGAGGAATACCCTTCAATAACTGAGGACAATTGAAGCCCATTTCCTTAATCTAAAATTTGCTGAACCTAAAAGATCGATTAACTGATCACCAGCGATGATATCTCCTTTGAGGGTGTCAGCACTACCTGACGCATCATCAATGTAACACCTTTTTAAAAGAATATGAGCTGCAATAGGATGAGTTGCAGAATTTGCCTCAGCTAAATGAGCAATTACACGGTTGTCCAAAAAAGGGGCTGATGATAACATCTTGTACTACATGTTACTGCGGTACATGTAGTACAAGGTACATGTAGAGGAAACTATCTAACTGGCTCATCTTCATTAGCACGCCAAACATTCTTAAAAATTTTTGATCAGGTTCTGGATGAGTGATCTGGTGACACATCTTTTCTATATCAGAAGTAAACACATATTTATCATTACGAAAACGCCTTGCAACCTCTGAAATATCAGACTGAAGTGTGGGTGCAACAAGCAGGATGTCATTTAGGAATAAACCATTAGAGGTGTACTGAGAAAAATAATCGATGGGGACTACCTAAAAGCAATTTAAATTAAAAATAATATATATTCTTACAAAGGGTTGACTAAATTATAATTAGCCCAGAAGCCCGCCACATTTAAATTTAAACATTCCAAATTTAATTGGAAAGTTGACCCAGGAGCTCCTGGGTTCTCAGCTTTCTCAAAGGACAACTTAAGATCTTGTACCACTGAAATACTCAGATGTCATTGGGATAATCAGGCTTTAGGGAAGCATCTGATAACTTTTAAATACTGGACAATTGGACATCTTTTGCCTCTGAGACCTCTAATGAGTTATTAGATGAGAGATTATTCGATTTGTCTTGTAGTTGAGGCGCTTAGAATCAGGAAAACCTTTAACATTTTATGCCTCTGAGACATTCCTGTGGAGAGCACATGTTGGCCGCGACACCATCACCTATATTTCTGATTCGATCCTGATGATGCATTCCAAGAGTTTTGATTCAACCGTTTGCCCTACACCTTACCTTGTTCTTCTAAGGCAAAGGACATAATTATTCTTAGGAACAGATATGCTTAAAAAATTCTTAAAACTTCATAACGACTTTATTGACTTGCCATCTAAAGGTGGTTTTGTGTTAACGAAATGGTGTACCAATGAACATCAAATTATTAAGTATGACTCATCTTAAGAATTCGAGTCCAAATTATCACTTTGAAATATGGAAGAGATAGCAATCAATATTATAGAAATGCAATGGGAACAAATTTCTATAATATTGATTGCTGTCACTTCCATATTACAAAGTGATAATTTGGACTCGAATTCTTAATGGAAGTATCGAAAGAAGTAAAGGAGATCTAGAGAGCCTCTGCAACGATGTTGACATAGTCAAGTTCATAAGGCTCGGACGACTTCGATAAGCGAGACAAGTGGAAAGGATGGCTGCTAGCGAGATCCCGAAAATGATGCTGACAGCGGAGCTCTACGGAAAACGGCGAGTTGGACAACCGAGCATTCGATTAATGGACTCGAATTTCTGCGGACGCGCGGGCCCTTCTTGGAGCTGTGGCAAGCGACCGAGCGAACTGGCAGAAGCTTTTGGAGGAGGCCTAGTCTCGGAGAGACCACTTACCAGGTATGCAAGTTTAAAATGTCGTTTATTTCTTAAAATATATACACAGTAAAAAAAAGTATAATATATTTTATTCAAAGTACTGACCCTCCCTTTCTACACATTTTGTCCATCTCTCGGGCAATATATGGATACCATTCCAAAAGAATTTGCTTCATTCTTTATTTGAAATCCATTCATCGAGCCATTTTCGTACGTTTTTTCGAAATTGTTGAAGTGTTGCTCCGCCAATGAGTGTCCCATCGATGAGAGAGGTGATAATCAGAAGGCGCCAGGTCAGGTGAATACGGCTGGGTGGGGTAGGAGTTCCCAACCAACCGAAGAAATCGTTTCGCCACTTAGTAAATCTGGCTGAATGTGCAGGAGCGTTATCATGCTGAAGAATGCTTTGGCGTGCCTGTGAGCCCATTCTGGGCGTTTTTCGTATCAATGCGTGACTCAAATTGATCATTTGTTGTCGGTAGCACTCGGTATTGACTGTTTCGCCGGGTTTGAGAAGCTCGTAGTAGACTACTCCCTTCTGATCCCACCACACACACAGCATTGTCTACTCCCAAAACGATCCGGTCTTGCACTCGATGTGGATTGGTTGTCCTGGCGTTACTCATGAGTTTTTTTCGTTTGGGATTCTGAAAATAAATCCATTTTTCATCGCCAGTTACAACTCGATGCAAAAAACCCTTTCTTTTGTGGCGTAAAAGCTAGAAGGCATTTCGCACACAGTTTTTTCGTTTTTTCCATCTGTCGTTCGTCCAATTCATGTGGAACCCATTTTCCAACCTTTTGAATCTTTCCCATAGCTCTCAGGCGATCGGAAATGGCTTGCCTAGTGACCATTCAACTGTTCTGCCATCATTTGTTGGGATTGGGTATTTTCTTCGTCTAATAAAGATTGAAATTCGAAGTCCTCAAACTTTTTTGTCGATTTTCTCGTTTTTGATCAGTAACATCAAAATCATCACCACGTTTGAAACTTTGAAACCAACGTTCACATGTCCTGACGGTTGGAGCAACATCGCCATAAGTCTCAACAAGAATTCGATGACATTCAGATGCCTTTTTCTTTGGATTAATAAGAAAATCATGACATGCCGCAAATGCTCTTTATTTGGCTTAAAATTAGACATTTTTAACACCAAAGAAAGGTATGATACTTCCACGTAAACGACTTAAAAACAACTGACTTTTTTGTAAACAAATAGACTAACAAACAAAATAGCGTTTAGAGATAAGCAAATCCTTCAATAGGCTAAGAGCGCATTCTATTGGAATTAAAACGACATTCTAAACTTGCATACCTGGTATTATCAACACCTATGATGATGATTATATTAACTGTTTTCAAATTTCACAATTTATTTGTTCGTTTATATTATAGATATTGCTTTCTCCAATAATATTTCAATTGTTTATTTTAACACACAGTTAATATTCTCAGTTTCCTTCTACATGTATTCAAATGACCTGCCTTTTTAACATGGTGTCGAATACTTTTGGCTGTTGATTTTCTTTACGGTGTCTCTCTCTCCTACAGAATGAACGCTCCCAGAAAAGAAAACTAGCTTTATATGACTCGTACTTAAGAAGTGCGAAAGACTCCAATCCATTAATTACCTCGGCATGTTACTTTTAGTGGTGGCATATAAAATCTTTTCAAATATTCTACTGAATAAGTTAAAACATTACTCCGAAAGCATTTGTTATGAGACTGCTGATCGAAACTGCAAAGCTGTCCCGCCTTTGATTTTCATTAACCACCACAAAATGATTTTATTGATTGTTTGTTATTATTCCTAATGAAATAATATAAATTTTTGATAGAGAACAAATTGGTTCAAAATTGGCTGAAAACAATCGAAATAATTATTATAAACTAGTAAGAAATACTATCCATAAATAAGCAGATAATTAAGTGTAATAACAATCATATAAATCAGTAAATTACAAAAATTGCTAACCTTAAAAATCGTAACTTGTTCGGTCGCATGGTTGAGTGAACTAGTCGATTCAAAAGGTTTGACAAATCGCAACTAAACATCCCTCTGGAAAGGTATTGAAGAGCGGCGATATCGTAGCCTTGAGAGTAGGAAATTATAAGTAAACAAAAGGAAGTAGGCCTCACTTGTCAACCACGCGCCTACTGAATGGTGAATCATTTGGGTAAAAACCAGATACGAAGGAAAGATTGCGAATTCAGATGTCTTAGGATTAAAGGTTTATTACATCCGTACGAAGAGATTCACGATGTGCTAGACAAATAGAAGATATTTTTTTATTTGATTGAGATTTTAATAAGCCACAAGTTGATTAAAGCATTGTCTTCTTGTTAGGAATATTCATTAATCGACATCTTCAGAAAAAAGACATTGATGAAAATATAAAATTTTACCATACTATTAATTTTGTAATTGTATTATTAACACATAAAGAAAACTAATGTAAACCACCCCCCCCCCCCAAAAAAAAAAAAAAAAAAACAAACAAAAAAAACCATTAGGTTTACAAAATATTAAAGAATCAAACAAAAGCCTAGCAAATATTAGCTAAATATAAAACAATTTTAAAGTGAAGATTCTGAAGTTTGATTACTAGATTTTTCTTTCCATAATGTTTTAAAAATGGAATGAGTTCTAAAAATTACTGTTTGATCAGATTTTCTTTGAACTGAAGCTCACGAATTAATTGGCATTTGGCTCCTTGAACATAATGAGAAAAAGCTTTGAAGTTAGATAACTGACGCACACGTAACAATCTAGACCGTTCATCAGAAAATCCTTTTATGATTTCCTTGATCGATTCTAACTGAATGATGTTTTATTTTAAAGATTATTATTTTTAAAAGAGTTTTTATTATTATATACAACGACTTTAGTAAAATTGTATAATCTTATGTAAACAAACATACAAATATAAATGATTTACAACCACAATATAAAGATTAAAATGATTTTAGGAAATACAGTTGCCAAGGTAGAAGTTAAAAGTAAATAATTTAGAAGGCCTCTCGCTCGTTGGTCTATCGAGTGGTAAAACTATTCAAGAGGCTCATTAAATAGGCCGAATTGTTTCTGAATGGGGCAGGTAAGATTTGATCTGGTAAAGTGTATAGAACAATACTGTTAGAGAGATTGAACTTGAAAAATGTCTTCAAAAAGTGACCGACACAATACTTAAATATTTTCAATTTTCCTATAGTCTATAGTCACCTGATAATATATAAAAAAGATCACTAATTAATGAACAAAACTATTATTATTGCCAAGTGTTGAATTATTTATTGATTTTTTTTTTCAAAAGAGTTCAAATATACGTATTAAGTGAACATTTAATTCAAAAGAGGTTTTGCATAAATGTTTTAGTTATAATTACAACTAACTTTAGATGTATTGTAAAAAATCAAAAATATTTAGTACTTTTGCTGATTTCATAAAAAATTAATGAGTTCAAAAAATTATTAAATTTGATACAAGATCATTATAGTTTGGTTATATTGTACAGATTAGAAATATATTGAATTCTAATATCTTACTTTACAATGTAGTGTACTTAAATGTACAATGTAAATGTCTTATCGTAATCATAAATTATTATAGAGGTGCCAGTGAGAAATTCCATCAAAACGCTTCATTTAAAGCCCCTTTTCTATGAATCTGTGGTTTTTCCCGTACTATGTATAAATATCCTTATTGCCAATGTTTTAATTTTATTCCGAGATATCATTAGTGATTTGAATTTTATTTTGTTTATTTACTAGCTGCAAGTA
This sequence comes from Euschistus heros, assembly GCA_003667255.2. Classification (NCBI taxonomy): domain Eukaryota; kingdom Metazoa; phylum Arthropoda; class Insecta; order Hemiptera; family Pentatomidae; genus Euschistus; species Euschistus heros. Next base: position 29,503 of record RCWM02001151.1, read on the forward strand.
ACCTGCTCCGCTACGGTTTAATATAATTAGGATTAAGGACAACTTAAATCAGGGAAAGTTAAGCGTTAACAATCAACGTTGATAATTATTATTATTTAAATAAACCTAAAGAATTCCATTCTTAGAATAATTTCAATAAGTAAATCTGAAAATTTGCAAAAGTTCATTTTATATTATTAAATTTTATTACTGAATCTGTGAATCATTTCCTACGTTGTTTACTTTTAGATTGATGGGTTTACTTCAATGTTGCAATACAACTTGGGCCTGCTTGAATGTTGGTGGGTTGCTCGTAAGGAATATGTACATCGAACTGGCCTTAGATGTCTTTTAACCTAAGTCTTTTAACCTCCTTGTTAATAAGTTTATTAATAGCTTCTCGTCACGAAACAACTCAAACTTGTAAGGGTCCACCTCTGCAGCCACCATGAGTTCACAGAAAGTACCATATTATAAGATTTCGACATCGATAATATTTTTGTATGTTTACAACTATAAGAAACTTAATTTGTGGTCAAAGTGTGCGGCTTAAACATCATACCTAATTTTTAACTTAGCTTATCTCCAAATACCATATGACAATTAATCTATTATTATTCACCCAATCAAAATTGTAATCGCATTTTTCGCGAATTAGCCGCGACCCAAGCCGATTTTTTAAAATCCCTTTCTTAGCGAACGCCTACGGCCCTAGAGGAAGCAGGAGGAATTTCATTCCAATCCGTTCTGAGGTTTCTGAGATTCGTGTTAAATGAGTGAGTGGTATTTGACAAATATATAGTAGATAAATAATTTTAATGGATCGAATATAAAATCTTATCGGTAAGAGTAAAATTACACTAACTTATTTTTCATTACATACGTAGACCGAAAAAAGTTATTTCTTTTTTAATTCTTTTTTGATGGAATTTCTCACTGGCAGTTCTATGCTAAATTATGATAACAACAAAACGTTGTACATTACATTGTAATGTAATTATACATATCAGAATTCATCATATTTTTAATCTGTACAATATAACCAAACCATTAAAAATAAATAGAATAAAATTCAAATTACAAATGATATCTCGGACTCAAATTAAAACATTGGGCAATAAGGATATTTATACCTAGACAGTACCAGATTCATAGGAAAGGGGTTTCAAATGAAGCGTTTTGATAGAATTTTTCACTGGCAGTTCTATAATAATTTATGATTACGATAAGACGTTGTACATTACATTGTGATGCAAGATATTAGAATTCATCATATTTCTAATCTGTACAATATAAAAAACTATAATGATCTTGTATCAAATTTAATAATTTTTTGAACTCATCAATTTTTTATGAAATCAGCAAAAGTATTAAATCTTTTTGATTTTAATATAAAAAAGTAGGTAATTTTTGTATGGTTAAAAGACATCGGGATTCTCAAATGGTCAGATACTACTCTACAAGAAATTGATAGATTTGTAAGGACAGAAATGGTGAGAACAAGGAAACGACATCCCAAATCTTCAGTGAGCAGGCTCTCCATACCAAGGAAACAAGGAGGAAGGATACTTCTAAACGCTCATTGTATGTGTAGGCGATTGGAACCCAATCTGAAGCAATACTTTTGGAATAACCAAAACGAAAAGCTCCGAATCCTTTGCGCTATGGATAAAAATGTTTCACTCAATCTTGCAGAAAGGCAAGACAATATGGAACCATCATGCCTTATTGTTCAGGAATGGAAAACGAAGCCTTTACATGGACGATTTTACTATTCATTAAAAGAGAAGTCAATCGACTTAGAAATGTCCACAAAATGGCTTGTATGTGGCCATATTTTCCCAGAGACGAAAGGTTTCGTGATGGCGATGCAGAATCAAACACTACTAACTAATGTTAACCGGAAACGGATATGCGGGGAGGATATGCCGAGTGTGTAAGCAAAGTGCCTGAGTCATTGCAGCACTTGGCTTCGGGTTGCAGTGGGTTAGCTGGATCGGAATACCTCCGTCGACATAATCATGTGGCAGGAGTCATCCACCAAGAAATTGGCAAAAAATATGGATTGATTAACCAGACGGTGCTATATTATAAATATAAGCCGAAAAATGTGTTGGCAGCTGGTGGATATAGACCGTACTGGGATCAGCAAATATTAACCGACAATCCAGTCGCTCACAATAAGCTAGACATCTTGTTGCATGATATGAACAAGGGAACCGGCAAGTCAAACTTTTGCCGGTGGTAATATCTTGCAATGGGCTGATTCCAAAAACTACAATAAATTCTTTTAACGAAGAAAGAATATTACTTAAAAAATTAGAAGATGCACAAAAAGCAGTACTTTTGGACACAACAGCAATACTCAGGAAAACGCTAAACTTATAAAATTTCGTTTGGTGAAAACCCTCGAAAGAATACAATTACCACTTTATGTGCGAATAATAAAATAATAATAACAAATCTAATAAAGTCAAAATAAATAAATAAAAAAACTATAAAATAAGCAAAAATTTTAGCGTTAAAATAATTACAATAAAAGAATAAATGAACTTATACAATACTTTGATTTTTTAAATAAAGTTTTACTAAAACTAATAATTCCTAAGAATGGTCAACCTAGTCAGGCCCAACGATTGACAGAAGACGGCTCGATTGACAGTTTTAAAAATTCACCAGCGATATTTCAGTGTGCTATCGATCATTTTCTGAGCATCTCGAGCACATACGATCGTTTTTTGAGTCGGTCATGAGTAGAGGCTTCAAATTAAAATTGAAGAAGTGCAGTTTTGCAATACATTCTGTACAGTATCTGAGTCATTTTATTGAAAACGGAAAAGTTTATCCAGTAATAGACAATTTGATTGCCATTAAGAGTTTTATTAGTCCGACCACCAAGAAAATGGTAAGGCAGTTGTTAGGAAAAATAAACCACAAATTTGTTGACCACTGCGCTAAGCGCTAAGCGCCATTGCATGGTAGAAGAAAAATGCACATTTCGTGTGGACTCAGGAATATTAAGATTGTTTTGAGCCAATAAAACTTTAGCTTTATAACATAGTGGCTTTCGCCACTTTATCAGTTTATGATGATCACCAAGATGTAATAGAAGTGGATGCCAGTCGATTGGGGTTGGGAGCAGTTCTCAAACAACCTCAGGATAATGATATTCTTCATTCAGTGGCGTATTTACTCCTGGACAAATGAAGAAAGAAATAATGTGCTTGGAATGCCTTGCAATAAAAAGCTATTCTGTATTGGCAACACAACGTTGAAGTGGATTCTTAATTACGAAATCCAGTATTGGAAAATTTTGAAAACGAAAGGGATTGTCTTAAATTAGTAAGCCTAATTTAACTAGAAATATGGCCCGTCCACTGAAGCCTGGCGAATTTGATATGCCGAACGACATATATATATCCATATAAAGCAATCACTCATTTATTGTCCTATGATCGTTGTTCCTGAACTCTATCCTTTCGCAGTTTGTGGATCTGTGTGCCTGTTGGGGGTGAATCGAGTGTGGATGTGGAACCCGGGCTTTTATGTTGTCTGTGTATTTATGCATTAAGGTGTATGACTGTTATTTAACTTGTTTGATGACTGCTGTGTAACTTGTTTTTGTTATGTATGTGAGGTGAGGTGTTTGGTATTTAACTCACCGATGATTATGTGCTGTCTGTCATTTTCGTATTTTTGTAAGAATGTCTTGAATGTGTTTAATTTGCGCAAGGGGCTAATATAGACACATGTGATTTGGTAAGTGTGTGTGTTTTACTTGTACAGTAATGGCAATTGTCAATGAGTCCCGACGGAATGTCGCAACGCACCAATAATGCTATGCCCCCCTGGTTGGGTGAGTCAAGACGGTATGTTGTGTTTCCGAGAAAAGATATAAAAATATGTGTTTGTAGTTTAGTGTCTGATAGTGCTACAACAGAGGGTTTTGTGGGAAGCGAGGAGAGTTTCAAGCTATAGTTTACGTCTCTTGAGCCTTGTGATATAATTAATTATGGTGTGCTTAACCATTTTTAATTATTGGATTTTGCCAAAATTTAGATTATGCATTTTTTCAACTTTAGATTAACATTTGTTTCATATCACGGTTATTTTGAGCCATCTTTGTGATCAAAGGTTTGACCCAGGACGGTTCTTCGGAATGACATGTCGGCTGGTGCGGATAAGATGGGTGCGGTAGGCGGATCTAGTAGTTGGGGTGGGCGCATCTAGTTTGGGGGGGGGGGTCGGTGGGCGTGCTTATTTAAGCCTGAAGGCTGTTATTACGCGAAACTGGAATTTACATAATTCTTGTTTTATTATTTATTTTTGTTTTTAATAGTTGTTGCCTTCTCCAGACATTTCCGAACGAAGCCACATGGTCTCCGTTACAGTTTGAATATTTCGGGGGAATTTCCTTTAGGCAAGATTTTACGTGGTGGCAGCCAGAACACCGGACACATTTAGGTAATTGGCCACAATAGTTGACAGTGTGGCCGAATTCTTGGCTATTGAAACATTGCATGGGGCCATTTAGTCTTTTTATTTTTTTCGACCGTAAACCATATGTAATTCGGTTTTTACGTAGTCGATATCGTGAGCGATATCGAAACCTTTTAAGATGAATTGTTAAAGAGGTTTATTACCTCGCGGGGCAAAAGTATGATACTCAATTTCACTTTTATTTAGTAGGCCACAGACCTGGTTATAGTCTTCGATATTTTTGAGATATATTCGATTTTAAGTGAACGAATTTTATAATTCAGAACTATATTTCCAAAAGAAATTTTTGTAAATCTACCTTGGATTTCGCTGGTTTTATGATTATGGGGAGAGGCAGCTTCAAAGCTGACTCATTGTTTATTTGTGCGACACTTCCGGTAAAAGCATGCAAGTCATGCTCTATATAATTTGGTAGTATTTCGAATTTGTTACTAATTGGGGTTTTAAATACGAGTAATTCTGATCTATTTCGAATTATATGCTTTTGTTTAACGGGTTGGAAGCCATTTTGATCATTTTCGTCAGTGGGTCCGCGTTTTAATAAAGTTTTTTCAATCTGTTCGTAGTGTTCCATGTTAGGGTGAGTCATGATGGCAGTTTGTCAATAAAATTAATAAAAATGTGCTCAATAGAAGCTTAAAATCTTATACAACACAAATATACAAAAATATTTACAGAAGCCTGGTGTTTTCTTCTGAAATGCCTGTAATTACATTGTGCACCGTATACACACCTTGAGCCGGAGGGAAATGGTGGGAGAGGTTAGGTGATGAAGGCGTCGGGCTCTTGTTTTCACCTTGCGGTGTTTCCTGTAGCAGTGGGCAGAAAATTTGAGGCCTCTGCCCAGGATGACGTCCAAATATACTATGGAATTTAAGGTAGCAATGATGGTGTTTGCCTCCCTGAGGGATTTCGGTAATGTCGCCCTCTTTGCTCTGTTGCCCGAACACAACGCAGACACTCCGTACAATTCCGGGGAAGGAATATATAATAACGGCGCACCATTTTTTTATTGATTTCGAAACTGCCTACGACTGTATTCTCAGACCTGCCCTTTATGATGCCCTATAAGAAATTGATGTCCCACCCAAAATGATTCGTTTAGTCAGGACAACAATGCAGGATGTGCAATGCCTGGTAAACATACACGGGGAGATCGCAGAACGGTACACAACAAAACAAGGAGTAAGACAGAGAGACAGCCTAGCATGTCTTTTCTTCAGCATTGTGTAACGGCTTGTTCGGCTGTCAAGCTCTTCGTAAGCCTAGATTCGTAAGGCATTGGCCGCTTCTAGCGCTGTGGGGTGGCCCATCAAGGAAGAAGTTACTTCCGTACCGTCTTTGCTCCAGAACAAAGCAGTGTAGTGACAGAACACTTTATGTTTATTTAAATACTTAACCCAGCGGTAAGCATTCTAATATTGATTAACAGTTATTTGTATTATGTTTTATAGTATAGGTTAAATAAGTTTGTATTAACATTAATGATTTGGTTTATTATTTTAGTGATGGTATTCCTCAAATGTTTCCCGTTATGATTGCCTTCCTAGAATTAAAGATATTGTAAATACATAATGAGAAGTTAAGTGGGAGATATTATTTCGTTTGAAAAAAAAGTACCCTTAGACCCCAACACCTATAAATTGGTCACAATTGCACTAAACAAGACAATACGCATTTCAGGGATTCAAGTAGGTGGAACGATATTCAAGAGGAGCAGTCACAACTTGCATATGCTGACGACATCGATTTAGTTGGTAGACCAGTGGATGCATTTGAAGAGGCATTCATTAGTTTAGAAAGATCATTGATCAAGTCAATGAGAAAAAAAAAACGAAGTATATGTGTACTGGGACAGACGTTTGAAGCAGTTGACAGTTTATATTAATAGGAAACGAGGTAACAATGCCATGAAATCTGTGATAAAAAAAAGAATAGTTATGGCTATTATTTTGGGCCACTGAAAATTTATGAGAAGCGGATTGATATCCCGTAGCTCCAAAATTAGGATATAGAGGGCACTTATACGGCCAGTTCCAACCTATATCTCGTAATGCTCGACCATAGCCAAAGCTGATGAGCTATCTCTCCTAAGATTTGAAAGTAAAATTTGGAGGAAAATTTTTGGCCAACCCGATGGAAAAATGCATGCCACAGATATGTATTCCTCCGCGCATAGACTTTCATTACAAATTTAAAGAAACAGACTGGAAAACATACAAACAAACTGCTTACAAAAACACACCCAACATCACACCGCTCTCATCTATTTCTAAAATAGATGAAGCGATACTTAAATTACAGGTAATCATACAAGACGCTACCAAAGTGTCAATAACAATTTTCACCCAACACCCATACACCTCCGTACACTACCGAAACACATACTAACACCCATCAAACAACGGGACAACATTAAAAACACTTGGTACAGTACACAAGACCCGATGAACAAGCCCATCATAAATAGCCTTCACGACAGATCACTTTCCTCATGTCACAGTGAAAAACATCCCTATAGCATGACCAACTCCGTCGAACCCATGAAGAAACATGCTGTAGTGGTTCCACTGCTCAAACCCAAGAAACGAGTGGCTGTCCCTGATGACTATAGGCCCATCAGCATCCTCAACCACATCTCGAAAATGTACGTAAAACTCATCGACATCCACGTTCGGAAATTTTGTGACTCAAACCATATCATTCCCCCCGAACGAACCGATTTCTCCAAAGGTGCCAGCTGCCATTATCATTTAGCTAAACTACAATACGAGACCGTAAACAATCTCTAGAAAAACCTTGCCACTGATATGATCTCATTAAACTGCACGCAAGCGTTTGACTCCGTGTGCAACTCCATTATATTAAGCCAACTTAGGCGGTACTTCCCCAACCAGGTGGTTGACATTCAAGGGAGCTACTTTCTCAGTCCGTGTTGAAGATGAACTATCACCACCTCGGCCGGTTACTTGTGGTATACCACAAGGGTCCCTGCTTGCTGCTATATTGTTCAACATATACAGAGCTCACGTGGTTACCACCAAGTTCAAAAATGTCCAAATAGCTGCTATTCAGACGACATAGCCATATATTCAGCTAGCATGAACGGAAAGCGTAATATGCAATAAAATACAGATTAATACCAGAAAAACCGACGCGATCACCTTTTATTTAAAAAAAAAAATATCAAAGCCAATATTAAACGGACAGACTATAACGACTAAAAAGCACCTAACTTATTTAGGTATTAAGTTAGAATCACAACTCTCTTTTTCACCAAACTTGAAATACAGCACATAAATAAACAACAAGAACGACCACATTTCAGCTAGAACACCTTTTCCGCGCACCGTATCTTTCACTCAGACTAAAAATACTCATTTACAAAGCCTTATTGAGACCATCTCTTTTTCACGTTGCACCACTCCTCCAATACCTATATCCCACCACACTCAAATCACTGCAAACATTTTAAAACAGGGTCTTACAGAAGATATGTAGAAACACATCCCTTGATCGTCGTAACATGAAACACATTTACAATTTCCTCCAGCTTGAAACCATTCAAGAACAGATCACACGACGACACATAAGGTTTTATGACAACCTCCCCGTCGTCTTTAATCCTCTCTTTCGTTCGATCACCCCAGCCCCCCTTCCTGCTAGAAGGCAAGGTAAAAAGGGTCACAAAAAACCGACTAACGTCATATTTTGGTCTTATCACTTTATGACTAAATTGTAAATAGTTTGATTAAGTTAGTTATATGGTTTGTTATAATATTATTATAGAGGTATCCTCACCTCTCATCAATTTCGATCTAAAACTCCAAATAACAGGTAGGAATGGAAGAAAAAGGTAATAATCTCGTTCTATTTCTTATAATGTATATGCATGTATTTCATGAGGACTCAGAAAGAAAAAAAAATAGCGGGTCGAGAACTTCAGCATCACTCGCATTAGATTTATGGGTAATGCATTGCCCAGCATCGTGTTCCATGTTAAGCAAAGCCTTCGTTAAGTGGCCCTTCTAACGCTCCGAAACACTCCTCTTATCCGACAACAAATTTCCATCTGTATCCCTGCATATGATGGTCTTAGGTTGAAACGGCTTCTTGTCTTCATTTACTTTTCTATAGAATTTCCTGATTTCATTCACATCAATTTGCTCTTCAATATCTTTAAGTTCTTTGTTCTGCGAATCACGCTTTTTTTCTTCCTATGTGTTTTCTCTTTAACTCTTCTTTTTATTATATACTCCTACACAGATCTTTTAGTATGTTTTCGCTGTATCACTAATTGTGACGATTTGTTCTTGTATTCGATTGCTCTTTGACATCTTTCATTAAACTATGGTGATCTTATTCTTCTCTCTTCAAATCCTAATATTTCTGCCACAGATTCCGATATCAAATTGGAATAATTAGTCCATCTGGGTTCATATTATCCACACATTCCAACTCCCTCTAAATGACCGAAAATTCTAGGTATAGATTACTTAATTGACAAGATTCACTAGTTTTATGGACAAATTGGCAGCTAACACATTGCTGACAAATTAAGATCATTTTATTACTTTTTACATACGGAAATATGGTAAAAAATTTTGAAAGGACTGTGCAGCTTGCATAAATAATAAATCTCGATCCTGCGTTCCGATTGGTTTCCTATCGAAACTAGGTCCTCCAAAGTGTCCTTTTGAGATTATGTCCATTGATAAGATCTTGTTGCAGATAAGGTTTAGCAGGAAATCTTATTCTTCTCCTGGCGCTCGTTGACAGATCGTTGTAGATATCGTATACTTCTTTGTTTTTTATACTTTGCGATGCTCTGTCCTCATACACTCCACCAAACATTCCTTGCAGCACCCTCCTTTTGAACGTGTCAAGTCTTTCGCATGTTATCTTGTTCATCACCCAGCATACACCGCTATAACTAACAACCGGCCTGATTAGGGTTTTGTCCATCCTGATGTTATTTTGGCACGAGATCAAGTTGCTCTCGGTGGCGAAGAGCGTAGTAGGCCCTTTTTCCAGCCAGACTCCTTCTTTTGACTTCCTCTGTTTCATTGGCTTCGTTAGACGTTAATGATCCTAGGTACGGGAATGCTGACAATATTTCAATGTTTTCTGCGTCTAAGTTGCAATAAGGTGGATGTTGCTGCCACTTTCTCTCTACAATCATCAGTTTAGTTTTTCCGGTATTTATTTCAAGTCTGGCTCCTCCTGCCTTTTCAAGGTAATATAAACGTCTTCGATTGACTGCCTGCTTCTTCCCAATATCACTACATCGTCCGCATAGGCCATTAATTGCAGTGATTTATTGATAATCGTGCAGTTTTCCTCTATGATTAATTTCTTAATAACATTATAAAGAACTAAGTTGAATATCAAAGGGGCAAGTGCATCTCCTTGTCTCAATCCATTTTTTATTTCCAAAGTCTTTGATAATTCTCCATTCACTCTCATTTGACAGTTGGTGTGCCTCATTGCCATTTTCATTAAAACTATTAGTTTAGGAGGGATCTTTGCTATTTCCATAGCCTTATAGACCACAGATCTGTATGCCGTTCTGAAATCAATAAACAATCGTCATGTAGCCACATTATACTCCCACATATTTTCATAAATCTGATTGATTGATTCAACTTAGTTCTTTATAATCTTCACTAAGTTTGGTCAATGGTTGGTCGATATGGAAACTGCACTGGTATTCGCCAACCACCCTTTCATAATATGATGCAAGTCGACTGTATAATAATGCTGCAAAAATTTTATAGACAAAATTCAGCAGCGTAACTCTATAACTCTATAATTGCTGCATTTCCTTAGATTATCTTTCTTGGGAATCACTGTGATTATTCCGCAATTCCATTTTACCGGATGTATTCTTACTACCATATCCTTTCTATGAACCTGTGCATCTCTCTCAGTATGTGAGGGGCTATGTATTTCCAAGAGCTCGGCATTTATATTGTCCATGCCTGGTGATTTATTCCTCTTCATTGTAACTATTACTTCCTCCAATTCTTCAAATGTTGGAGGTATTTCTTCTTCCCATCCGTTTTCTATTTCACTGCGTGGGATCAGCGCTGCTCCATTAACATTGTCATTGTCACCAGTCAATAATTCCTGGAAGTGTTCCTTCCATTTCTCCAGAACCTCTTTATTAGAGCTCAGCAATCGGCATTCTTTGCTCTTTGGCATTGGCAGGAACATATCGTTTCTTAATGGCTCCTACTATCCTGTAAAATTTTCTACTTTCATTCTTATTGACCATCTCCCCTATGTTCTTGACTGCTTCTCCAATGCTTGTTTTTTCTTCTTCTTGATCAGCTTTTTCGCCTGTCACCTTGTTTCATGGTATTCCTTTTCCTGCTGTCTTGTATGGCGCTGTAAGCTCTTATGACGAGCGGAGTTCCTTTTTTCAATGGCTTCCTTGCATTCATTATCGAAACATCCATTTCTTCTTCTGGGTTCTATATTCCAATAGTTTCTGCAGCTACGGTTGAGATTATCTCCTCCATTCTGTTCCACTTGTCATCAATAGTTAACCCTTCATCCATCTCCTGTTGATACTCATGCATTTTCCTCTCAATATTTTCCTTAAACTGTATTGAAATTTCTTCATTCTCTAGCTTTTCTGTGTCCCACTTTTTCTTATGTGGATTGTGAAATATCTTTTCAGTCCTTATTAGTAGCATAAAATGGCGGGTTGAGCAAGAGCACGAGGGAGATGACCTTGAGCCGTGCTGTAGTAAGGTATGTAGTGACCTTGAGCTCATTGGCCGTCCTAGTTATGGCGGGGGAGGGAGTGTTATGTTAGGGCGAGGGGGGTTGTTTTGAGACGTGTGAGCAGGTGTGTGTTGACCTTGAAGAGGTCATTATAGTGTAATTGCACCATGTGGCAACGTTGGATGTGAGATGTGGCAACAGCGCGGCGCACAGTGGGGCAAAGGTGGAAAAAACCCTAAAATCTTATGATTTTTGTTTTTGTTTTTATTATTATTTTTGTATACCTAAATAAATGTAGCATAAGGTTGTGGAACTGATTTTTCGATGTATTTCATTACCAAAGGGTCTGTACCGGCCTTGAAGTTGGCCCTTTTCTGGAGTTTAGAAAATAACTCGGTTTTTGAAGTTCTCTTAAAATAATTTTTTTTATGAGACTGAATTTTTTTTGCAAAAATTTTTGTATAACCCCTTTGCCCTTTACTATTGATGTTTACTGGTTTATGGACGATTTTTATTTGCTAAATGTAGCCACAACTTTGACTGCCAGGAATTTTCAAAGTTAGCTGCCTCGTAAATCTAACTTATCTTCATTTCACTTGGTCTTTCAAAAAAAGCTACACCGAACTAGGCTCTCTATAAGGGTTTCAAATTGAAGTACAGGTATCTGAGGAACCGTGATATAAATATAAATCCCGGCTTCGGCCATATTTGTTCAGGGGATGAATTATGTGTTATTTTTCATTATACAAAAACTAATTTTTAGAAAGAATTTTTTTTTTTTTTTATAACTAGGATGTGAAAATTGGCTTACTATACTATGTATAATGTTTTTTTTTTTTTGTTTTTTTTATTAGTCTGCCTTATTTAATATATATATAGAATATATATATATATATATATATATTTTTTTTTTTTTTTTTTTTTTTTAATCTTTATCCATGTGTTAAATGATCTAAATATGATTTCTGGTTTTCTATACAAAAATAACTAACACATAACTCTTCTTGAGAGAATTAGTTCCGGATATTACAGAAAGATTAATTTTCAAAAATAGCCCTTCAAATAAAAAAAAAACAAAAAACAATTGAAAAAATAAAAGTTTTTTTGGACTTTGGATGATAAATTTATGGGGTTATGATTTGTATCACTGAGTTCTAATTATTATATACCTTAGTTATCTTATGAAGATTATCATATTTATTTATATTATTCTTTTATATCAATGGCTAGGATATTCTACGACTGGAATTATTTTCGCTCTATATTTATAACTAAATTCAGAGATTTAAAATCAATTATAAAAAAAGAAGTAATTCAAGACCGGATTATAAAACAAAAAAAGAAGTTCCCATTAAATGATAAAGATTCTCATTTACTGTTGTAGAAAAAGGAACAATTCGAAATATTTTATTTCTTTACTTTTATAGTTAATATCTTTTATTTTTTTTTTATTTTTTTAATCTAATTGTTTTTGTTTGTATCATTGGTTCATTATGTATTGAATATTAGTTTATTATATTGAAAAATATGACGATAAAACTTCTTTGTTAATATAAGATTGATAATTGTAAATAACTGCCCAGTAACTCCATCAGTAGAGCTCAACTGAAATTGACTTTGTAAAACGTATTACGTAACATTTTTCAAATTATATTAAAAAAATTTTAATTATTCCCAAATATAACTTAATAATGAATTTTAAAAAACCTAATTCAAGGAATCTTGGTTCTGTAATAGAGCTATATAGTAAATTTCATTTCAATTTAGCACCTAAAAAAAAACATATAAAATAATAACAAACTTGATTTTATTATTATTTTTTTTTTTTTCAAACTAAAAACATGGCTCAATTCTGATGATCTGATTGCTCTGGTTATAGTTTTATTCTATTCAGCAGCTTAGTAGCAAATAAATATACTCCAAACTTGCTTTAATTATTATTTTTTTACATTTTGTTTCTTACATTTTGACCCTTTTTGATCATCTGAGAAGCTGATTATGGTTTCATTTTAATTCAGCACCTCATGAAGATTAAATATATAATTCCAAAATTTCAAGCTTATAGAACGAACCGTTTAGAAAATATGAGGTTTTTACCCATTTTGGGCCGTTTTGCCCCACTGTGCGGCGCCGCGCCAAAGCTTTACACAAACCACAATCACAAACCAGATGTGACTTCAGGTGGCTAATTTATTACAAATTTTGGTGTGATGTAAACAAGTCAAGTTCATTCATAAGTTGTTTTTTACTAGGGTTTTTAAACGGGTTCTACAGGTGCATGTCTCAGCTGTTTTTTTTTATATTCGATTTTACTCCAAATTTATTCATAACGATTTTTGTTATTTTACTTTGTCTTATTACGATCCCCCCGCCATTAAATATTTCAGTTAAAGATGAGCTGTATAAATATCTTTTATATCTGTGGAATTGTTGTGTTGAATAAATTATAACGAGCTATATATACTTTAGGACAGATTGTTTGAAATGTGTAAATCGGAAAATAAGACTATCTCCGTTTTTTGCGTGTTACTAGAACCCTTGGGCATTACATTAGCATGTTATCATGGTGATCCATTAGCTAAGTAATTATATATATAAATTTCTGTCAACTCAGATGCATGTTTTGAATATCGAAGCAGGTGAGTCTTTAAGCAAAAGGACCATTTTAAATTAACCTAGTACATCGGTATACTTAATCAGACGACAATGTGGACTAATTAATATCAAGCCGGTGAAAACTTATTACTACCAGCTGCACTTTTGTGCAATCGTAATAGAGAAAGAATTCAAAAAAAAAAAATACATTTTCATGTATATAAGACCATAAGATCGAATGTAGTGTCATTCAGTCGACGGCATCAGCTCTTCTCACGAACACAGTAAGTAAGTTTTTTATTATGTTTATGTATATATACTATAAGTATCAAGAAATGTCTTAGCAAAATTAATTTTTTTTTAGATGTCTCTCCTGAAAAAAAAATTGAACGCTGCTAAACCCATTTACAAAAACATTGGGGAACTCACTGTAGGCATACATACACCAAAATCAATAAATTAACAAAAATGGCCAAGACCTCAAGTTTTTTTGGGAATAGGTTTTTTTAGAAGCAATTATTGAAGGTGTAGAAGTGGATGGATGGGGCCAAATATGAACGTATTTGCGAAAGAGCATATGGTAGACGTCACAAACAGATGAAGATATTGCAAATTACCAACAATGGTAAATTGCTATTTTTATTAAAGTTATATTTTTTTTTTTGGCTTAGCTAATTGATTATTTATGTTTTTTAGGTCAACTAACTTTTAAATATTGTGGAAAAAAAAGAAAAAATTCGTACGACATAATGTTTATGTAAATATGTTATTTTTTACATTTTACTTCAAATTAGTAGATGTAGGTTTAGTTTAATCTTGAAGTCGGTTTATTGTTTTTTTTCTAAAAATTAATTTTGTAGATGGTAAGGCTTAGTTACTTTTTACATTTAATTTAATTTTAAGGAAAAAAATGAATAATAAAAACAATTTTTTGTGTGAGCAATGTGGGTTATTGGTTCCCAATAAGCGACATAGATGTAAATGGTTGTTTTTTTATTGTCATGGCTGTAGGATAGAATTTAAAGAATTTTGAACGACATAAATTAAACCGTCAAGTTATTAGTGGGGCCAGTAGCAACAACATGGCTAACGCGAGCACAATGGAGATACCGAGTAAAAAAAGAAAATGTAACATGTTCAGTAGAGAGATGCGGGAGAAGGGGATTGTCCAGGAAAGCGGTATCATTCGAGCTTCTTTGGGGAATGCGGTTGAGGACATTTACATTCTTAGAAATAATAACAAATTATTACCTGCCGAATTTTTAAACAATAAAAAAGAAATTTAGTAAATTTACTAAATACCTATGTTAATGAATGGAAAACTTATAAAATAAATATAATGTTAGAAAGTACATATATTAAACCACCAAAAAAAAAAAAAAAAAAAAACAATGGAAACACTGTTAATGAAGATCGGATTTTAATTTTAAATCGAAAATTAATACCATAGATGTTTCTACAAACCTTGAAAAATATGTTAAAACAACTTTTGAAAAAATTTTGGATGAACAGGACGAATTTGAAAAAAGAGGTTCTGGTTGGATGTACATTTCCGCAAATTATATCTGCTTACACTTAACAAAATATAAGAACATCTCAACTTACAACGTTGTGTAATAAATGTAAAAAATAATACGGATGATTGTTTTCGATTAGCTATACTTAGTGACAATATTAGGTCAAATAACATGAACGCATACAAGAATATGCAAACCGCATATTCCTTTGATTCTATATCGTTCCCGACTCCAATTAAGGGCATCAAACGATTTGAACATTTAAATAACGTGTCTATAAATGTTTATGGCTTAGACGAGAAAAATAATGTGTGTCCAATGAGAAATTATGAGTTAAAAATGTTTTTTTGATTTATTGTTTTTTACAAAATGGAGAAAATTTTCACTATTGTTGATCACGAATCTTTCGCGATTAGTAAGCCCTCAAATATCTTTGAGAAAACGTGCATATACTATCTGTCGCAGATGTCTGACAACATTTCCGAAGATGTATTTAAACAAATATGGGAAAAATGGTGATGAGCGCTCTTTATATATCTACAATGTATGTTCCTTTTCCTAATTCCTTTTCTAAAACGTCTATTGTTCAGGTCTTTAGTCTTATCAATAACGAGATAACCAAACGGTTCTTTCTAACACAACGAACAAATTTCTTTAAAAAGAGTAAAACTTAAATCTGGTGTGCTTACGTGTTCTTCATAAATATGTTTTAAATTTAATACATCTTCAGAAAATACTATTAAAAAATTAAAGTACTATTAAAAAATACTATTAAAACTATTAAAAATCTGATGAGGTGCCTTGGGATACACACATAGCTTTGTGTTAAATAAAAGCAATCGATGTTCATATGGCGACCATAACTAAAGTACCGTTTAATTATATCCTGATCTTCCATTGCAACATCATCAAATATGCAGACTGAATTGGATTCGACTTCTTGAGGCAGTTCCTTTGCATCTTCAAAGAAGTATAATCCTATTTCAGGAACTAGACTTACAACACTCTTTAAATACTGATATTTAGGTTGATGTAAAGTTTTTCCGAAAAGATATAAATTTTTAAATTTTAAACCGTTAGGGTTTAATAGGAGTCTAATCGTAATATTGGTCTTTCCACATCCGCTCGGGCCACATATCGAGGTTCGGATAGTGTTTGGTAATAATGCACTGTCTTTCCTCCGATTATCCTTTAACTGGGGTAAAGTTGGTAGTAGAGAAACATTGTTCTTGTTTAACTAATTTCATTCTGAATGTAAACAACATCAATTTTCCACCCTATATATACCTCAGTTTTTTTTTTTTGTTAAATTTTTTTTTTTTTATTTCCAGAGTACAGTATGAGGTACAAGGCTCGCAAAGGAAGAGGCTTGCTGAACAGTTATATAAATAAGTTGCCGATTGAATTACACCTTCCAGGATATCAGTATTGTGGACCGAGTACGAAACTAGGAAAGCGATTACTCTTAGGTGATATAGGAATAAACAAGCTTGATAGAGCTTGTAAAGAACACGATATAGCTTATAGCATAAATAAGGATATGAATAGTCGTACACAAGCGGACAAGATCCTAGCTGATAATGCTTGGAAACGAGTTAAAGCTCCGGATTCGTCATGGGAAGAAAAAGCCGCAGCTTGGTTAGTTACGAATGTCATGAAAGCAAAAGGAAAAATTGGTTCAGGTTTAAAAAAGAAAAAGAAGATTACTTTCATTGATTTGGTTAAATCGTCAAAAGTAGATAACGTATCATCTATTCTGAGAGCATCAAAAGTGGCATATAAAAAGGCTAAAATGAATTTACGTGGTAAAACGAAACCTTCGCCGCCCAGGGTTCTCCCGCTGCCAAAGGAGGGAGGATTCCTTCAATTTCTTGTGCCGCTGATGGCAGGACTTTCCGCTGAGGGATCTTTGGCAAGAGGAGCCGCGAGTGTAGCGAAAGCTATAAATTAGGCTAAAGAAGCCAAGCTAAAAATAGATGAGCAAAAGAGACATAATTTGGCTTTGGAAGGTCAGAAAGTTAGAAACGGACTTTATTTGAAACCGTATAAGAATGGTTATGGCCTGTTTATAACTCAACAAAAAAAGTCTAAAAAAATATAACTAACAAATAAACCATTGACCGATATTGAATTAATTCATTTAGCAAAAGTTTTAAATGTTCCAAATTTTCGTGGAGTGTTTATGATTGAAAATCTACCAAAATATCAAAAAAAGATGAGTCGGCTATTGTAAATTTAAATACAAGTCTAGAACCTGGTTCTCATTGGGTCTGTTATGTAAAAAAAGATAATGTTGTAAAATACTTTGATTCGTTTGGAAATTTAAAACCACCGTCACAACTACTAGAATATTTTAAAGGTTTAACAATTAGTTACAACAGACGACGTTATCAAAAATGGAATACTCCGATTTGTGGACATCGCTGCTTAAAGTATTTAGCAGAGGTTTCTCGTGAATTTTCATCATTCAATAATAATAAGCTATACAGTAACGTTTACGGGCGATTCTCGCATTCTTCATGCAAACTTTTTACCACCGCTAGAATTAGAGTCAAATTATACCATCGGGTTATTATCTTTCGATAAGGATAATACTATTCCTAATGTTATGAAGAATGTTAACGATAGTTTTATTTTGGAAATCCTGACAATCCAGATACCAGAGGGATCATATGATATTGATTCTCTCGATTCTTTTCTTCGTGAAGAAATTAAGCACCTTGATCCTGCTGCAGGGTTAGTACTGCGAGGAAATCAGAATACTTTAAAGTCAGAACTTAGAACAACTAAACCAATCTATTTCAATTTTCCCGATAAGCCACATTCCATTGGTCCCCTACTGGGTTTTACTCGTCCCAATCATGTCATTAACCCAATTCATCGATATACTGAGTCAGACGACATTGTGAAAATTCTTAGTGTAAATACTATTTCGATTCATTGTAACATCGCGTCGGGGTCTTATGTAAATGGAGATCCTGATCATAGTATTTACCAGTTCTTTCCAGCAGTGGAACCAGGATATAAGATAATAGAAACCCCAAATCCTGTCACTTACTTTTCTACTAACGTGAGGACTGTTGACAATATTACTGTTCGTATAGTAGATCAGAACGGTGAGCTTATTGATTTTAGAGGAGAAACAATTACTATACCATAAGATTACATTTAAAGAAAATTGGGGACTGATTTTACCACAGAGAGTCGGGATCGAAATCTAGCTGGTTATAAAAGGAGACGTCAAACCCCATCGAGATATAGTAAACCTAAATCATCGAGGCCGTTAACACCCGCAAACGTTAAATTTTTAAAACAGTGTGGTTTTCGGTTGAAAGTAAAAACATGAATAACATACTAAACATCGCATCAGACGTGAAATTTGATGAATCCCTTACACAATTTCATTATCATTCACATCTGCCGTATGCGGGGAACACGTTTAACAAGTCTGATGAAATCAGAATACCTGTTCATCAACAAGATGTCTACACATTCCCTTCATTAAGTTTTGTTTATTTAGAAGGTCGAATTTTAAAAAAAAGACGGTACTCCAGGAGCTACTTCTAAATTGACTAATAACGCATTTGCGTTTTTGTTTGATGAGATCAGATATGAATTGAACGGCATTGAAGTTGATAGAGTGAGAAACCCTGGAATAACTACAACGCTTAAAGGCCACGTATAGTTTTCAGCTAATCAACTAAAAGGACTAGAAAATGCGGGATGGACGAGCCCCGGCGATGGCAAAACTCTTTCTTTAGATAAAAACGTTTTTTTCAGTGCATGCTTGCCAATGGATATTCTCTTGGGAATATGCGAAGACTATCGAAAAATTTTAATTAATCTTAAACAAGAAATCGTCTTAATCCGATAGAGTACAGACTTGAATGTGTGAAGGGTAGTGATGATGTACAAAGAAAATTAGATAAAGTGGTTTGGAGGATGCCTCATGTTCGTGTTTCTGATCAAGAACGGTTGAGGTTGTTGAAAATGGTTGAGAAAAACAAAGTTATTTCTATTCCGTTTAGATCATGGGATCTTTAAGAATACCCTAATTTACCTGCGACACAGCAAGAAAATTGGACAGTTAAAACATCAACAAATTTAGAAAAGCCTCGATATGTTATAATCGCATTCCAGTCTGATCGAAACAGAAACGCCACCAAAGATAGCAGTCAGTTTGATAGCAGTAAATTGAAAAAATTGAAACTCTATCTGAATAGCGAACAATATCCTTTGTTTGTTTGTTTATTTCGTTTGCTATGGCTAATCGGACGATGCTACGGTGGGAGTCCTAAATTTTGCCTATCCAGGTATAATTAGGATAAGGATCTTTAACGAGTACCTGACATCGCACAGGCTCGGGACCCCCATTTTACGTCCCTTCCGAAGGACGGCTACCAACAATATCCTTATGACGATTTGAATTTAGATTTCGCACAAGGAAAAGTGGCTCTCCTCTACAAAATGTATAACGAGTTTCAAACGAGTTATTATGGTAATCGACATTCTCAACCTTTGCTATCGCGATACGAATTTGAAACCCTCGCACCTGAAATCGGTATAGATGGTTCTAAACAGTCTGAAGCAATAAAAAGTACGAGCATTGATATTCGTGTGCAGCTGGAGGCGAGTGAAAACTTTCCGGCTAATACTAAGGCGTACTGCCTCATTATTCATGACAACATAGTAGAATATGAAGCGGGAAGCAGGTTGGTCCGTAAAATGTATTAATGATGCCCACATAAATAATCATACACACACTAGTGTCACTTCACCGTAGGGCTTTGTCTAAATCATAAGAAAATGCGTTCGGTCGTTATTGATTTTCAGGGCTATCGCACGGCTTCTAACTCATTAATTGTTAAAGAACTAAGTATTGTTTCAGTCAGCCACGGTTTATCATGGCATTGGTTTTTTAAATCTCCACAGGTTGAAGAAGAAGTGAGCCAGTCAAAGACGAATCTTTGGGTAAAAAAGCATATTCATGGATTGGAATGGGACTATGGTGATGTACAATATGAAGATCTAACGTATTTTTTAGTATACATTATAGAAGATTATGATATATTATGGGGAAAGGGAATGGAAAAGTGCAAGTTTATAGAAGAACTTATTAATAAATCAGTCTTCGACCTTCATGATTTCGGCTGCCCAAACTTGAAACAGTTAGATAATGATCAGACGACTTGTAATTTTCATTTAAACACTTCCTTTGTTTGTTCTTTAAATCAAGCTCATCGTTTGGCTGCTCAGAAAAAATTCTGAAGCTGTAAATTTAATAAAAGAAGAAAAACTGTATACTATGGAATGCTATATTACAGCAACTCATTAGTCAACCTTCTTAGATACCATTAGAAAAACATTCCCCAGTGTTTGTGGTTTGAAGAGGAGGGGTATTTATAAATAGCTCCTACTAGGAATGTTGTATCACTATGATGGATAAAATAGAGTCAGCTATACGCCGTTTGGGAGAGGAAGGTATTGAAACTTTGACAACTGAAGAATTGAGAGTTTTACCTCGATCATTACTTTTGAACCTTTATGACTACACCTTAGACTACATCTGGGACAACTTACCTGAGGAATGGCAAGAAGACGAGGAATTTATCCAAAAACGAAGACTCTCATACCTCAATGAATATATAAATTATTAATTGTATCATTAATATATCTGTACTTTATCCCATGTTTTACTTCAAATAAACCATGTAAATTAAAAAAAAAAAAAAATGACCTTTATTCTCCTTCTTAGTAGAGGTAGTAAATAAAAACAAACGCATATACAAAAAAAAAAAAACTTAAGTTGGTATCATTACATTTTTCTTGAACTCGTTTAAATTATAAAAAAGAGTGTTGGTATTAATATTAAATTCCATTTAACTAGATTCCACTGCTTCTGCCAGCTGACCTTCTTCATGTTTCTTGTAGAGTTCCACCATCTTGCTTATCAAGCTGACTGAATCGTTGATTTTCTTAATACTTTTACATAGCTTTACTGTATCTTTTCTGTTAAAACATGAAAAAGGTGAATCGAGCTGAAGGGTTGGTGAACTCTGGTTAAACATTGCTAAACAAATAACAACTTGTTCTATTTTCATGACTCTGGTCCTTCCCCTCTTTGACAATGAACAATACACATTTTTACATCTTACTCGGTCTTCGGCTTCTTCTTTCTTGGATCTGTTTTGTAAGTAAAAGTGACAACATCCTTGGAACCTGGTCGGCAACGAATTTCCATTCTTCTACATCCATAATCACTTCTTTTAAATACTTTTCTTGTCGCCGACAGCGATAGTGGGCACAAAATCGCAAAGACCGACTCGGACTTGTTTGGTACTAGTGATGAGGTAATCGGTCACCAGTTCCAATTGTCCAACCATCTCACAGGGATTCAACTTCGATACTACGAGTTTTAACACAATGGAGGGGGAGAAAGATGAAGTTTTTTAGATTTTTTATCAGTTCATTCACCTCATTCCTTTTTAATTCATACAATGCAATGCAATTTTTTAATTCGTCGAAGCGATGAAGAAATAATTTCAGTCTCGCAGATGGACTAACAACACCCATATATTTTTTTCTTATTTTCTTCCTTACAATCAACCTCATCCTCTACGCACGTTTTCACGGGCAAGCTCTCCAACTGATCCAAGTACTCAACAAATGGACAATTTTCAGACCATTTCCTGTGATCTTCTAATGGAGTGTCATAAAGATCCCATTCATGCAAAATTATTCCGCAAAATGCACACCTTGTTAGGTCAGATTCCTTCAAGTAATAAAATCCTACAGCTGCTAGCTTCACAGCACTCACTGCTGACCTCCAGCCGATAAATGTCGATAAACGATCACATATCTTAGGCTCCAATATGTTCGCTTCCCCATCATTAACTGAAATAATGAACAGTGGGAAAATCATTTTTACAGCAAGTTAAAAAAAAAAAAAAACTATGTGCAATAAGTAAAAGAATAATTGAATCACACCTGATGAACAGCTGGTGACACCTGGGCTCTTGCGCGGTGCACAGTAGAACGAACGTTAGGGCGGAATGGACATTCGTTAATATCTTCGCTTCTGCTTCTCCTAGAATAATGCTATTGGTACCGTTTTAAAGCTTTTTGAATGGACTATAAAATGATATGCTAATCATGATCAGATCGTAAGAGGAAACATGTAAGAATTCCTGATTGATTTTCAATGTTGGATAATTTATCATCATTTACTTACCATTTATTGTACCTATATACTACGAGAATATATGCAATAAAATATTCTATGGAATGATAAATACATATGTATTAAATAAAATTACAAAATAAAACGTAACAAACTAAAATATTTAATTATTAAAAATTAAAAATTAATTAAGGTAACTACTGGTCTTATTGGAATGAACTTGATTGAAATGAATCCCTTGCCGCCCCGTCTCTACGGCCTACCCAAAATACATAAAGCAGACATTCCAATAAGACCAGTAGTTACCTACATTAATAGCTCCATATACAAACTTGCTCATTATTTAAACAACATGTTCAAAACGAAAATTTCTTTTTCCCCACGAAATACAATAAAAAACTCAATAGAATTAGTCAACAAAATAAAAAACGTAAATGTTCCAGACAATGCAAAGTTAATATCATTCGATGTCACAAATCTGTTTACCAGTATCCCACCTTCAGAAGCAATAGAAATTTTTAGAAGAACTAATCTTCCGGTCTAATCTTCAACCACTAGAAAAAATTAGATTTTTTACCAATTTAATGTAAGTCTGCATAAAACATAATTATTTTCAATTTAACAATACATTCTATAAACAGGAAGAAGGATTACCAATGGGGTCCCCTCTTTCTACCCCTTCTGGCAGATCTTTTTATGGATAAATTAGAACGGAAAATCCTTCATTCAAAATAGCTCAACACATCATATACTGGTATCGGTATGTTGATGACATAATTTGCCTATGGTCTGGGACAACCAGACAAATCAATAGTTTCTTAAACGAAATAAACGAAATCCACCTTCAATTAAATTCACACTGGAGTTAGAGAGCAATAAAACTTTAAATTTTTTAGACATAGAAATCTCCATAAACAATAAACAACACGAATTTAATATATAAAGGAAACCCACACACACAGATGCAGTTATAGACAACAATGCCAGGAGACCACTAACACACAAACTCGCAGCATTTCATAGCATGATATACCGGCTTTTAAATATACCGCTAAATGAACGAAATTTTAACAAAGAAATACAAACGATTCACACTATAGCGAACAACAACGGATACAGTAAAACCACAATCGATAAGATTTTAAGAAAACAAATACATAAAAAAACTATGAATAATATATACAAAACATCCCCAGAGGATAAAGCTACCCCTAAAAAATATATTTTGATACCATACTACGGCCCAATATCCGCTAAAGTCGGGAAAGAATTAAAAAAATTAGGTTTAAACCCTGCATTTAAAATAGATAAGCCATTGTCTTCATACTTCCCTTCACCGAAGGACAAAATAGACCCTTTCCAAAAAAAGCGGCGTATACGAATTAAAATGTAATGACTGTGAAGCAAAATACACGGGAAAAATCGGACGATCAGTAAATCAAAGAGTAAATGAACATATAAGAGCATATACTAATAATCCCACCCAAAATTCCAATTTCGCTATCCATCTAAATGAAATAACACAAATTTAATAAAGACTCGGGAGTAAAAATATTACATCAAGTAGAAAATAGCCTAAAATTAAATACTTTTGAATCACTAGAAATAATAAAATCGGTATTTTTTAAAACCGATCCAGATTTTTGTTTAAATGATCAGATTAACATATCCAATAGCCCCATTTTAAATTTATTTCCCATAGGAACGAAAAAACCCAATAAGTCACAAGGGAAACCCCGTTATAAATCTAAAACTTAACCTACCTGCCCCCCCTTTTACTTCTCACAAATTCAGTGTTTTAGTTACCTCGAAGGTGAGAGCCTATGCTTGATTTCTTGTCTTATCTTTTTAAAAAACTTTAGTATATTTAATCTATGTAACATAGTACTTATGTGTTGAAAATTTTATTGTATGTTTTAGAACTGAAGATGAATGTTTAGCATTCGAAACTAGTTTTCAAATAAATTAATCTGAATAGAAGTGGCATTTAATTCGTCAATCCTAATTGTATTGATCCTTCTATATCATCATGCGTACCTCAAGTGATTTCTTTAGGTGTTGCATTGCACAAAAAACACCTCATAGCTGAAGAAGTTTCAGTTAAAATATTACATATTTTGCCATCAACCATAGTTAATAACATTCTATAATTGATAGAGATTTTGCATTTATATAGGGAAGTAAATTATCAATTTGTTTCTGAATGTCTCGAACTAAAGACGTTACAGTTTCATCTGTTTCTTTCGTATAATTAAATGAGATAGGACTACAAAATCTGGTCGATGACGGACATTCATTTTGCCTGACTATTTTGACAATTTTCTGAAATTTATCAAATTAATCGGTTCTAAACAGGCAATCAAAATGACCGAATCTTCGCTGAAAGTTTCAGATGAAGAATAACGTTGTTTATATTGTGATTGGTTACCCGCCTCATCACACCCCCACTTAATGTTTAACGTTAAACTACGAAAGTTATCATTCCCTATTTCACCACCCACGACTTGTAAAATCCGAGAAGAAGTATGGTCAAGTAAATTTTGCAATACGATATTTGCTCCAGTGTCACTAACCGATATGGATTCTTCTGGGGGATTACAATCTTTTTTTAATTTTTGGATCTGATAGTAGCTGGGGTAAAGTGATATATATCCTAATGCTTTTGCATTATTTCTGACGGCATTGTACTGAAACTTAGTAAAATCAGCGGCTGTATATAATGCTAATGCCTTTTCGTTCTCTTGGTCCTTTGGATTTAAAAGGTTTTCACAAAATTTTTTGACACTTAGTACATGTTCTGGATGCCTCCCTATTCCTAATAAAGTAGTTCTCCCTAATAAAATTAACAATGTAATCTACGTCATTAGATTTGAACCTTTTTTTTCATGACAAAAGCGAACATATCCTCTGAACATTTTCTAAAACTTTCCGTTTTTCTCCGTCTTTGTCTATCAGATAATTGCTCGAATGATTGAGAACAAGATGGTATACTTGCGCTTGTTGATGATGATGATGAAGGTAGGTTCTGGATAACATCTTCAGGAACAATGAAATCCAAATTCAACCAGTTTTCATGCTTCTCCCAAAAAACTATTGATCTTCCTATGGGACGAAATCCAGCGAGAGTTCAAACTACTACTGAATTTTCTTAATTTTTCCCGTAAGCAAAACTTTGCGGTATATGAAATTTGTTCTAGTCCAAACGAATTAATCCATGTTTCCAATGCCAGGCCATAATCTTTAAAACTTATATGATTAAATTGGAAAAATTGCAAAACTTGAAAATTTGTTTTAGGAACCATTGCACCTATGTCGCTAAAATAACACACACAAGTAGTTCGGCCATATTGGTGACACGGTGTACGTCAGGTCTATTAATTGTTTTTATTTTGGAGGTTTGAAGACAAAATTTGTGAACTGGTGTAATGTACACATGTGTGTTAACATATAGTGAAGGGAACTACAATTAAATTATATCATATCACTCTGTGATTAGAGTAAGTTTCACTGGATATTGTTGAAGTGGTTTTGGTTGAGAGGGTCAGTAACAATCAGTCACTGGCTCTACAGCGCATGCTTATCATAAGGTACCCTCCCTGTTACCTACCAAGTCATAGTTTATAGCTACTGTCAACAAAAACAGAAGGTTATTTACTGCATGCCAAGAAATCCACAGAAACGGGTCCTAAAAAATTAAATAATATAATTGGATGTTTAACAAAATTTCGATTTTATTTAACTCTGCTTATTTATAGTTTAACTATTATTTATAAAAAAAAAATGGAGGTCGAGATGAAAAAATTATCTAGTCTAATTGAAAGTTTAACAAAATTATGCGATGAAAATACAAAGAAAATAGGGTCAGACATTAAGGATATAAAAGAAAGTTTACTGGCTACTGAAAAAAAAGTTAATGACATCAAAGAGTTAAACAAGGCATTTTCAAAGAAATAAAAACTATTAAAATAAGAGCAGAAAACAGAAATACGCTGCGAAAACCAAGAAAAAATTATTTCCACCCAAAAAGAAATGATAGAAAAATTAAGGCGAGCAAGAAATGTTATAATTTATAATTTCCAACACGAAGAAAACTCAACTGACGCACTCGAAATAGCTGTTCTCCGCTGGATAAAAGAAAAACTTAAAGTACAGGTAGAAATATATGATCTTGATTTAGTCATTTTTTTAGGAAAAAAAGATAATTTTAACAGACCGTTGTTAGTTAAGTTCACAACTCTTAAAGTTAAAAATAATGTATTAAAAGCGAGCTACTTACTGAAAGAAGAGCGAATCAAAATTTCACAGGACTACAGCAAAGAGACCAGAGAAAAAAGGAAGCTACTTATTCCGCACTTGAAGCAAGCTAAAAGTATGAACATATCAGCTAAACTTATTTATGATCAACTTATCATCGAAGGAAATAAATACGGTGTGGAAGATGTGATGGCTGAAGCACAGGGTCACTTTGGTTTGCCAAATATAATTAAAAATATTCGTCTGCCTCAACCGAATCCTATGGTTGATAACGAAAAGGAGTTGGTGACTTATTATTCAACAGATTCAGAAGAGTTTGAAAACATTGAAACTGAAAATGAAGAATCAATTAAAAAAAATATAAGCAAAAAAATTCAAAATTCAAACTTGCATCAAAAACGGATGGTAAAAAGAGAAATTATAATGAAATTAGTCCTCTAAGCAAATCAGTCGAAAAAGTTCCGAAAAAAAAAGGAGACCATAGTAGAAGCTTATATGCAGAAATAGAAGAAGCAACGAGACAGGACCAGCACGAGAGTGCTCAACAGTCATGACAACACAACACTGGTCCCAGCGCTCAACAGTGCACCTGTAAATAAAAGCTTAGTAATGCCGGTCACAGACCTTCTTATCTCGCTACTACGGACTCTTTTAAATATAAAATTAATAGTAAACTGGATTCTTCGCCTAATCATAATAAACAAATATCATCGTTTGTTAACTTAAAAATATTTATATGGAACGCACATGGATATAAAAATTTTTATTAATAATGATCTTCGAATCACTGACTATGCTTTGATATATATATCGGAAACTAACGTACTGGGTAATATTGAAAAACCAAGCTGGTTGGACGACTATGAAGTGATCTTCTCTCCTGCCACCAAAATAAAAATTATGGACGACCAGTTGGAGGCTTGGCTTGCTTTTATAACAAAGAGCAAATTAAAGTACAGGCGATAAACATCACAGAAGATTATATAATAACATTAGTTAAAGGTGATAATTTTCTTTCGTTTATTTTCTGTTTTGTTTACATTAATCCTAAATATGATATTGCATCATTTTTAGATAATTTTGAAATTGAACTAAATCATATAAAATCGCACTATTCTAACTTGGCAGTATTAGTGGGAGGGGACTTCAATAGCAGAATAGCCAACCTTAATCAATGTCCCGCTGAACACTTACAGGGCACTTCTTTATCACACGAGAGGCAAAATCTTGACGCTACTCTAAATTCACGTGGAAAAAACCCTTACCGAATTTATGGAACTGAGTTCCTTTGTAATTTTGAATGGTCGTTCAATTGGTGATCTGAAGGGGGCTTTCACATTCGTAAGTAGTCTGGGTAAAAGCACGATTGATCATGTTTGGTGTGATGCAAAAGCCCGTAGTAATTGTCAAAGATTTTGAAGTAATGCAGGACGTTACTTTTTCGGATCATTTCCCCCTCATTGTTAAACTTAAAACGTTTATACGCAATAGAGAAAAAATAAAGAAGCATTAACTAAAATCAAGTGGGATCAGGAAAAGTCTGAAATCTTTAAAAATAGTTTGATGCACTCGCCATTAATTAAAATCAACTTTGAAAAAGAAAATATAGACACAATAACAAAAAATTTAAATCACGCTATAATGAACGTTTCTCAGATAATAGGAATAAAACATAAATATACAAATAATGGCTTTACCAAAATAAATTCTAATAAACCATGGTATGACGATGAATGTAAACAATTGAAAAGTGACTTGAAAAAATAGTCTTAAACTATGCAAAAAAAAACTGGTTTTGATAGCATCTCTATTTTACAATACGGTTATATTAAAAAAATATATATAAAACTTAACAAAAACTAAAAAAAGACAGCATGATAATTACTTGCTTGCTTCTTTGTATTCCGCTAAAGATAGTACCACGTTTTGGAAAATAATAAATAGTTTCAAAAATAATCGTAAATTTCAACAAGATCAGATTGGTTTGAGTAAATGGGAAGACTTTCATTCAAAATTGCATCCAAATCGCATCACCTTTAATGAGTTATTATCTGATGTGGGAAACCCCTTGTTAGACTCGCACATATCTGGAAATGAAATCGTATCTGCCATAAACAAGTGTAAAATGGCAAAGCTGCTGGCATAGATATGATTCCGTATGAAGTCTACAAATCGTTTCCTTATAATGCTTTACAAGAAGGGTGATAAATCATTACCAAATAATTATCGAGGTATTGCTTTAACCAACTGTATATTAAAGATATTTACATTAATATTGTTAAATAGGCTTACGATCTGGTCAAATGATATAGGGATTATACCAGAATGCCAAGCAGGGTTCCGAAATAGGCGCGGTTGCATGGACAATATTTTCATTTTAGATTGTATAATACAAAATTATCTGACACAAAAAAAGTATTTGTACGTTGCATTCATAGATTTGCAGAGAGCTTTTGACTCTGTGACACACAATTTACTATGGTTGAAATTATTTAAAATAGGGGTTAGTGGTAAAGTTGTGCGATTACTCATATCACTCTATAGTCGAGCTAACATGAAAATAAAAGGTGACCATGGTACATTTACCAATGACATTGCAATTACAGAAGGCCTGTTGCAAGGGGAATCCTTGAGTCTGGCGCTATTCAATTTATTTTTGTGTGATATCGAGGAATTTTTTAGATCTAAAGGGATCACTGGTATCCCAATTAATGAAAAAAACAGATTTGATCCTACTTCTTTATGCAGATGACGTAGTTCTGTTTGGTCATTGCAACACTGATATAAAGAGAAGTTAAATGTCTTCGACGATTACTGCCTGGCTAATGGCCTTAAGATGAACTTTGAAAAAACCAAAATCCTAAAATTTTACAATGGAAGACCGAAAAAGGAAAAAAACAAAAACAATAATAATTAAAGGGAACATTGTAAAATTTGTTAATGAATTTAATTATTTGGGTGTACTGTTTTCGCGATCTGGTTTATTCTTAAAACAAACAAAAAATTCTGTTTCTCGTGGAAACGCAGCAATAGGAGCGGTATTAGATACATGTAGGGGAGCAAGAATTCGAGCACAGTCAGTCCGGGGCAAAAGCTTAAGGGAGCAATAATTGACAGTACAATCACATACGCCGTAAATATTTGGGGTTTGAGGTATTTAGAGGAATTAGAGAAGATAAACACTAATTTCTATAAAAAGTTATTCTGTTTATCGAGATCTACACCAAATTGGCTTGTGAGGCTTGAGACTGGCTCTATTCATGCTAGTTGGCTGGCTCTTAAAATAGCTTTAAATTATTTAACAACCATAGTCCAAATGAGTGATGATAGGCTTCCAAAGTTGTGTTTTTATAACTTAGTCAAGCTGTCTTCAAGTAGAAATGCTAATTTTAAGTATAATTGGTGTTTACAAATAAAACATTTACTGGATAAAATCGGAGAAGGGGGAATAGTTTTCGAATCAAATATAGTTAAACTCAAAGAAAAAGTCAAACTTTATTAGAAAAATACAAATTTATTTATTTAATTCGGATCTATCCTCTAGCCAGCAGTCGAATTTTAGCACATTCTACAATAGCATTAATCCAACCGGTTCAATCCCTGTTTACATTAATATACGAATAAATATTATTTTCACTAGAATTATTGCACAGTTAAGAACTACAGGAAAACATATAATAAAAATAACAACTCCAGATAAAATCACACAAATTAATCCTCAAGAAATCTGTATGGTAATTTATTTTGTAATATGAAAACTAATGAAGACCTCGGACATATTCTTTACACTTGCCCAATTTATAATGGCCTGCGTAACACTTATTACCCTAGCATTGATTCAAATGACAGTTTTCAAATACTTAATCCACAAAATGAAATAGAAGCAAAAAAACTGGCATATTTTATTATAAATATAATGAAAATCAGAAATTTTTTCACTGAGAACTGTAAAATATCAGTATCATGTATATACCTATTTGCCTGAGATATGACATATATTTATATATACTTGAAATTAGTAGTTCAATATGATCTTTGATAAAGTTTAAAGGTTTATAAAGGACATAAAAAAAAGTGGTTAATTATTTTATTAGGTATTTTTTATTATTTAGATAGAAAAATATGTATTTAATTTTTTATTAGTTGTATTTAATTCTTAGTTTATTCAAAGTGCTTTGGTATATTATTTAAATTATTATTAGATGAGTATGATAATGTGCATAATATTTGTAGTTGTATTAATGTTTGTATCTTATTTCATTGTACACAATATATAGCCGAACTTCTTTGTATAGGGCATGGCCCTGCTTACAAATAAAAAAAAAAAAAATAAATAAAAAAATAACACACACAAACTGAGCATTTTATATGAGGACAAACGAATGTAAACAGACAAACAAAAGACAAAAGTAGGTAAACAAAAGAAAACTTGCGAAAAGTAGCGCCAATATCAACAGAAATCATTTAAAATTAATTCTCAAGACCTAGAAAAGAAAAGAAAAAAATCATTTTCTCGGAAAGAGCACCTAAGAGCAAAATCCAACTAATGGAAAAAAAAAACTTCAAGCATTCTAGTTATTTACGGTGAAGGTAGTTTTTTTTGGGCGATTTTAGGCGATTTTCGCAATTTACATTTGAGTTTTTTCTCCTAATTTTCATCGAAAAATCCCAGACGTTTGAAATAATCCCGAGTTTTATTTGCCTAAAATATCTTATTATGGATAAGTTGTTTTCCAGTAGTTGCACGGTTAATTTAAAGCATTACCTCAAACAATGGATTTTTTTTTTAAATATGAGTTTAAAAAAAAATATGCAGAATTTTTCCTATAAGATTTGATTTTGACATTAATTTATCTATGGATTTTGTTGAAAAGAAGTATAAAGTATAATTTAAGATCCAAATAAAAGACAAATTTAGTTATTAGAGAATTGGTCCAATGTCCAACAAATTCGTTGATTTGTTCCACTGTGCGGCGCCGCGCTGTTGCCACAACTCACATCCATCAATTACACTATAATGACCTCTTAAAGGTCAACACACACCTGCTCACACGTCTCAAAACAACCCCCCCTCGCCCTAACATAACACCCCTCCCGCCCTAACTAGGACGGCCAATGAGCTCAAGGTCACTACATACCTTACTACAGCACGGCTCAAGGTCATCTCCCTCGTGCTCTTGCTCAACCCGCCATTTTTTACTACTCTTATTCTTAGTTTAAATTACATTACTACGGGGTAATGATCTGAATCAATGCTAGGTCTCCTATAGCTCCGGACATCCCTTGTATAGTTAGGGTGCCTACAATCAATACATAAATGGTCTATCTGGTTTAGATTTCTTCCGTCAGGCGTTCGCCATGTCTGCTTATGGATATTCTTGTGCGGAATATCCACATTTTGGACATCTTGGAAGCTGTGAATTGAATTAATCTTCTTCCATTGTCATTGGTAATATTGTGTAGGCTATGCATACCTATTGTTAGCTTATACTTCTTTTTTTCCGATTTTGGCATTAAAATCACCTGCTATAATCTTGATGTCATAGAGAGGACAAGAGCCATAAGCCCCCTCTAATTTTGAATGAAATTCTTCCTTTGTGTTGTCATCTTTATCTTCTGATGGCGCATGGACATTAATGATAGTTATGTTAAACAGGCTCCCACGCAATCTTATTCTACATATACGGTTATCTATCATATCAAAGTCCATTACCGCACTTTTATATCCTGTTTTCACTAGAAAAGCGCAGCGAAACTCATGCCGATCTTTACTACCACTGTAATATAATGTATAATCCTTCTTCTTACTCATGCCTACTCCAAACCATCGCACTTCCTGTAGAGCTAATATATCGTAATTCTGTTTAGTGCACTCTAGCCTCAGTTCCTCAAAGGCCTCTGATCTGAAGAGTGTCCTCACTTTCTATGTAACTATTTTATATATTTTAGATGTGTCCATATGACGTTGCAGGAAATAGATCTACTAAGAAGTATTGGTAGTCGATCGCTTCATGGATTCTAACGCAGCAAACACAGAGTGCGCATGGTTTATTTAAAATTTAAAAATTATTGCACCCATCGCAAAACGTGAACAGATACGCACGTTGTTGATTGATCAATACAGCTCCTTAAATTCGAGAATGCTTAAACATTATTTATAGAACCGGAAATACAACTGATACAACTATAATAATACAGTTCATAACAGAACGAAATGTTCGCTGGCTTACTTCTTATACGGAATCACATCGGAAGTTGTGCCACCTCACTTAAAACAAACAAATCATTTGTTTGTGGAAGGTCGATGAGATAATATGCCTATGGTCTGGGACGAAAAGGCTTATTAATAGGTTCTTAAACGAAATTCATCCTTCAATTAAATTCACACTGGAGTTAGAGAACAACAAAACTTTAATTTTTTAAGAAATTGAAATTTCTATAAATGGTAAACAACATGAATTTAGTAAATAAAGAATAAACTCGCAAACTTACTAGCCTGATCTACTACCTTTTAAATATACCGTTTAATGAACAAAATTATAACAAAGAAATTCTAAAAATATACACTATAGCCAGCAATAACGGATACAGTCAAATCACAATTGATAATGTTATAAGAAAACAAATAAATAATACCCACAGAATATAAAGCTACCCCGAGGAAATATATTTTCCTACCCATCTAAATGAACGTAACCATAAATTTAATAAAGACTTGGGAGTAAAAATACTACATCAAGCAGAAAACAGCCTATAATTAAATATTTATGAATCATTATAAATAATAAAGCCGTTTAAAATAAATCAAGATTTTTGTTTAAATGACTAAACAAACATTTCCACGAACCACATTTTAAATTTGTTTCCCACAGGAACGAAAAAACTCAATGAGTCATAAGGGAAATCCCATAGTGCATCACAACAATTTTACCTACCAGCCCCCTTTCACTTCTCACGATCGGTATATTTTACTTATCTCTTAGACCTCCTGAGGTTAGTACTGATTTTTGATTTCTTGTCTTACATTTTTACAAACTTTAGTGTATACAATCCATGTAACATAGTGCTGATGTGTTGAAAATTTTGTATGTTTTAGAACTGAAGATGAATGTTTAGCATTTGAAACTAGTTTTCTAATAAAATAACCCCAATTATATAAGAATTAATTCATCAATCCTAATTGTATTCATCCATATATGCCATCATGCGTACCTCAGTTGTAAATGTGAAACTTAGCTTACCACTTTCACAGATGTTTGCACTGGTACTTCATAGGTTAAGTTAAGTTTGGTAAAACACTATTTAAACCATATAGTGTGTGTAAAGGACTTTTATTCTATTGTATATTTCATATTAGCAACTGTCTAGCTGTCCTTTGTCAACAAAGTTACATTACTTATATAATATTTGTCTGCAGGATATACTATTTAGATGCTATGTTGGTTTAAATGATAAAAAGTCAAGGCTTGCCTGCAATCTATAGGTGTTTGGGCTTAATTAATTATTATTTAATCTGGTTATACATTTGAATAATTTGATCCTTTTAATTCTAAAATGTAAATTAGGAGAAGCGATAGATTATAGGTGAACATATCCATGATCTACAGTTTTTCCTAACCATGAATACACTTCTACATGAATTTCGTACCTCGT
Organism: Euschistus heros; assembly: GCA_003667255.2. NCBI lineage: Eukaryota > Metazoa > Arthropoda > Insecta > Hemiptera > Pentatomidae > Euschistus > Euschistus heros. Next base: position 63,913 of record RCWM02001151.1, read on the forward strand.
AAAATCCCTCTGGATCTATATTTTGTTACGCACAGGACGCACAACATAAATCTGTTCCTTATCCCTCTCTTGATCAAATAAATAACACAATTATTTAATCGATTTAATATTTCTAAAAAAATTAATAGATCAATCAAACTAGTTATCTTTCGACGTCTAATAAAATGCTCATGATTTGATGACTACTTGCATAACTCTGCCACTAAATTTTACAGGGCCAGATCATACCTGCCTACATTCGCCCTGCTATTATTTGTACATAGTATCTGGTGGCTTGGCTGTTACCCCTTAGCACGTAAATAATTAACTGATTTTATGTGGCTGTATGTGAAATAAATTACGTTTATGAATTTTTTGGCAGTTTGAAAGTATAATGAAGCATTTCCCTTCTTATCCTTCTTCCCGTACGTATTCCTGATATACAAAACTCATTGATAAGGTTTGCCTTAGGAATCCTCATCAACAGTAGGCTGGGGTCGAGTCAAAGGAACTACATTATTCTAATGACCCGACCCTAGCATAGAATATGAACATTGCCAATGCTTTCGGTAAATCTATGTAAGGTTGTTTCAACGTGATTTTATTATTTTTATTACAAATGAATTAAATTACACGTTCTTTCTAACTAGTAATTATTACATAAAACACTTTAAACAAGAAAACATCAAATAACCAAAGTTATTAACACTCTGTCTCTCACACATCTTTAAACTAAAAGTTTCACACACATTGAAGTTTGCAGCAATGTTGTTATCTCATGGTAGCAAACTTACACCTCCAACTCTGAAGAAGATTCACTGGGAGAAAAGGGAAGCAGCTTGCTGGAATGAAAGAAATTTGAAGTCTTCTTATTCTTTCCGCTTGCAACTTCATAAAATGTTAGTGAAATCTATTGGCTGATTGAAAAAGATTCAACTCGTACGGGGTCCAGTTTGTTGCGATTTAATCTGTTACCGTTTTCGGTGTAAACTAAATCGCTAATCTTGAAATCGTGCTGTCTTCTATTCTTGTCTATTCTATGTTTCTTTATTTGAAAGCTCCTTAAAGAATTTTGAAAAGCTATTTTTCTGTATTCTTCAAGGAAAGATGGATTGTCTTCGATAAGAGGAGATATACATAGCTTGTTTCTTCCATAGGAGTAATTAAGATGGTGCAAATTTCTTTGAGCCATGAATTGTATTATACTCATTAACACAATCATTTGCGAGAATCGGCCAGTATTTATTTGTCACACTGTTTATTTTGCACCTTAAACGATTCAAATGATGGAGATACAAATATTCTAAGTTTGCCCTTAAATCTTTTAAAGATCATTCCTTGCTTATAGCCAGTCTGTTTTTCTATTTTCAACTCCGAAAGGTGTTCAGCTTGGTCTTTTAATATCTGAGGTAGATCGATTAAGTTCACGATCCTGATTGCATCTTCATTATTGAAATATTTTAAAACCGGATTTCTTGATAATAAGTTGACTAGAATATTTTCTTTGCCTTTTTTATAAATTATGTTAAAAATAAATTGTGATAAATAAAGAATTAGATCGCTCTGTATTTCATCTGATCTGGCATTAGTCTTTAAATTTTTTATTGGATTATGATCGCTACATACTGTAAAGTGGGGTCCTAGTAAATAATACTGCCAAAATTTGATTGCGTCTTTGATCGCTTTGCATTCCAAATGAATGATGTCAAAACGTTTTTCCCTTTCCGATAGTTTCCTTGAATAATATGCTACAGGATGCAGTATTCCATCTTCTTGTGGCTGTTTTAGAGTAGCGCCTATACCTTTAAAACTGGCGTCTGTTTCAATGAACACGGACTTCTTATAATCGTAAATTGACAATATTGGAGCCGTACATAAATAATCTTTTATCATATTAAAAGCTTTTTCGCAATCATCGGACCATTCAAACTTCACACCTTTTCTTAATAATCGATGCAATGGTTCCAGTTTTTGACAACTATTTCCTATATATCTCAAGTAATAGCTGATTGAACCTAAAACACTTCGTAATCCAGACTTCTCTGATGGTCTTTGTAGGTTTTCAATTGAAACTAAATTACCTTGGGCTGGTGAGACCCTGTTCTTTGAAATTGTATGGCCTAGATATTTGACAGATTTAGCTGCAAACAAACATTTGACTAATTTTAGTTTGAAGCCTTCAAATTTTTTTAAAATAAATTTTGTTTCAATTTGATTTAATTTGATTTCCTCTTGTTTTAAATTTGAATATAATTGGTTTTCTAATTGTATAATCCGACTTTCTAACTGTATTTGTTCAAACAACTTGGAAAATTGATATTGGGTCACATTCTTCTAATTTTACAAATTAATTTACAAGATTTCAACTAGTAAGAAATGGAGACGTAAAATGGGGGTCCCGAGCCAGTGCGATGTAAGGTACTCGTTAAAGATCCCTATCCTAATTATACCTGGATAGGCAAAATTTAGGACTCCCACCGTAGCATCGTCCGATTAGCCATAGCAGCATAAAGTGACGTTAAACGAAATAAACAAACAGTAAGAAATGGATATAATTTATGTTCAAGTTGTTAAGAAAGCTGAGAAAGAATCTGTGATCATATCCATTGATAAAAATACTTGACAGAAGAATTTAAAGAGAAACATTTCTCTGTCAAATGAAAAAGATATAAAAAAAGAATATTTCGATGAATTTGATAATGTTTGCTTTCAAGAATTGCCATTAGAAAAATGTAATTTAATTTGTAAGATTGTTTCAACGTGATTTTATTTTTTTTATTACAAAGGAATTAAATTACACGTTCTTTCTAACTAGTAATTATAACATGTAACACTTTAAACAAGATAACATTAAACTAACCAAAGTTATTAACACTCTGTCTCTCACATATGTTTTAATTAAAAGTCTTACACACATTGAAGGTTGTAGCAGTGTTGTTATAACATGGTAGCAAGCTTACATATATAAATAATTGTAAGCGTTTCTGAATGAGAAACTTGCTATAGTTTTTTTTTTATGCCTAAGTGTCTACGTTGTAGAACAAAATTGCTTTATACAGCTTAAAATTAGAAAACGGTTAGCCATAAGAACTAATTCATTACAAACTTTTTGATTTGAATAATACGTAATTTTTGAAAACATTTTTTTTCGTAAATACCATTTTTATTTATTTATTTTTTAAAATATTATTGATCATCTGCTCATTCTATTCAGGCCCCTGTTTTTTTCAACAAACACGGAAGGCTACAAAGACAAAAAAAATATTTATACACATATTACAAATAGTCCAGTAAAATAGCGCTCCAAAAGTTCGTTTTTAAGAAAAAAAACTGCCGAACTTTTATTCTCAACGGATCTTTTATTTCTCGGAGTGGTGCCGAAATTCTTAACATTGATTTCGAACTTAGTACTGCAATGGAATGTCTCTTCTTCATAGAAAAAACATCGAAAGCAAGACTTAAAAAAATAATCGATATTATCACTAAATTAACTGTATCATACAGATACAGTTAGTACCTTAATATCTACTAACTCATTTACTGAATTGTTAAAAAATTATCCAGATCTCACCAAACCTAACTTAGTGACTACAAAGAAAGTTCATAGCGTTAAAACACTATATTAATACATCCAATGGACGTCCAGTTTACTGTCAACCACGTCGACAAAACCCATATAAATTAAAAATGGCATAAAATTTTAATTATTATTAAACAAGGCATCATTAGGCCATCAAAATCACAGAGTGCTGACCCTCTTTTTATCACAACAAAGAAAATAGACAATGGGGTACTTGCGGTGATTATAAAGACTTGAACGCACGGACACTGCCCGATCGTTACCCAGTTCCAAGAGATGTTTCTGAAATTTTAGAAAACAAAATAATTTTATCCAAGATAAACATGCACTCTGTCTTTTATTTTATCCCAGTAGCAGAGGAAGATAAACATAAGATAGCTGTTATATTCCCCTCTGGGCTATATGAGTTTAATGTAATGCCTTTCAGCTTAAGAAATGCACCTTCCAGCGATTTATGCACGAAGTGTTGTTTGGATTATTGTAGTATAGTAGGATTATTGGATTATTTGAAGTTTTGTTTTGTATGCATCGATGGCATTCTTATTGCATCAAGAACTGCAGAACAATTGAAGGTAGTCTTCGAAAGACCGAATTCTTCAATCAATTAAAGTAAATCCATACCAGCTCATCTGAAGTAATATTTCTTGAAAATATAATATCGGGTAAAGATATCAGACCGGACCCTGAGCGTGTCAAGACAATGAAATATTAAAGGCCAGTTATAGTACAAGAACTTCAAAGATTTTTGGGAGTCATAAACTTTTACCGTCACCATATTCCACACGCAACAGAAAAACAAGCATCGCTTTATAAATATTTACATAACTCAAAGAAAAATAGAGTGGACCGAAGAATCCAAGAAAAAATTTGAAGAGGCCAAACAGGCATTGGCTAACGTCACCCTTCATACTTGTCCTAATGTTGAATTTAAACGTAACTTACAGGTTAACGCCTCTAACATGGCAGCAGGCGCAGTTATACAGCATTGAGTATGATAGATGGAGATCAAATAGCTTCTTCTCAAAAAATTTACAGAAACAGAAAAACGGTACTCAACTTACGATCTTGAACTCCTCAGCATCTTCCTGACAATCAGACTTTTTAAGCATTATTTAGAAGGAAGAAACTTCACATTTTATATGGACCACGCTCCTTTGATTTCTGCTTATAAACAAAAACACAACAAGGCTTCGACGAGGCGCCTTAGACAACTCCAGTACATTTCGCAATTCACGACCGATATACATCACATCCCAGAGAAAAATAACGTTGTCGCCGATCATTTTCATCCTTCGAAGAAATTTGTCCCAATTAATTACAAAGCAATTGCAGTGGAACGAATCTCCGATTCTTACCTACAACAACTTCGTCAAAATCCATCAACAACACAAAAATTCAAACAGTTCAGCATTCCAGAAGGAAGTTTACTTTGGTGTGACATATCTAAAGATATTTGTCCCTACGTTTCTAAAAAATTTCGTTTTCAAATATTACACTAGCACACTTTGTCACATCCAGGCATTAAAAAAATTTAAACTTGAACTTACCTAAATTTGTGTGGACTCATATCAACAAAGATATAAAAACGTGGACTAAAGCATGTATAGGATGTCCACAAAGCAAAGTAACCAAACATACTAATGTAACTTTCCATTGCTTTCCAAATGTCACAGAAAGATTCGCTTTTTTCATATTGACTTGATTGGACCACTTCCGACATCCCAGGAATATCGGTATTACTCAACTTGCAACGACCGTTATACTTACGAAGTACTACCTGCTATGTTGCTCTTGGGGTTTTTTTAGAAATACTGTGTTACTATCTGAATAGAACCCCATTTATCGTTATTTTATTGATTAACTCTATTGGATTCTAATCTAATAGGTACAAACCATTTCAGTATTACTTTAGTGGCATTTAGGAAAGAGAATAATTTCATGAATATTAACTTACTTTATTTATTAAAACGATTATATATATATGGATGGAACTATAGAATGAGTATACAAATACTATATTATAAGGTCAGCAAACAATTTACAAATTATAAACTTATTAAAGACTATTACAAATGATTGGTACTTAACAAAATGGAGTATGGGTTTTCAGTTGGCGTATTCGGTCCGGTCAAAGTCAGGGCTTCCTTCCTGTCTCTCTGGGGTGACCATCCAAGAGATCATTGCTGAGGACCTCCAGCACCTCCTCTCAGCCATCTAACTTCCAACCGTCTCTCATATCTTCGTCCACCCTCCGTCCATCCAACTCTCCAACCAAAAACTATCTCCCCTCGTTTTAAAGAGCTTCATCCCCTCCATCTCAACGAGATTCTCCATTTACAACGAATATTGTATATTTTATTTTGTACTAGCCAGTTTCTATGCTGTAAAATTATTTTGGAGCTGAACTCCATTTTACCTCCTAGGGGAGAGGCTTTTGTCATTAATATGATGTCAATAAAGCTCTATTATTATTATTATTATATGTTTTGCTGACCCTATAACTTGACTAATATAATACTAATAAATTTTGCCTTTATATAAAAAAAAAGTTATACAAGAAATGTAGAACCTAATAATAACATAAAACAATATTCAAAACTTTTAATACAGGACTGATAATGTACTTAATTTACCCAATTAAATTTCTTAAAGTATACTTTATAAACTCAATTCGTTCAATAATATCAACTAACAATAATACCAACTCCATTTGATCTTTCTTATCAATTATTTTTTAAATCCTAATACATATTTCCAATATATTTTCTATATACATAATTATTTTATTTAAGTATCATTCATTACTATTTACACGTCACATATTCGTGCATTTCAAGGTACTCTTTCGTACCTATGTTCATTAAAATTAAATACTAGTCTTTAGGTTTAGATGTTATAATCACACTAATTTTTACATTCATTAAGATTAACAAACATCAACTTTTATACACTGAATTTATATTTTTCAAAAACACGTGGAAATAACAAAATTGTACTAACCATTAATTTCATGGTTTCTCACCTTCCGTTTTTAGAATTATTTTGAACTTTCATACAATAGTTACAATAGTAGCTGCCACATTCCATACACACTCTGGTCAGGTAATAAGTAGTACTTATTGTGTGCTTGACCGTTTACAATTAAATATGACTTTACTAAACTTGTCAGAGTCATTTGCTCCTGGTCATTCTCTTAATTCATCATACTTTTGTTTATAATATAGAAAAAAAAAAAATCAAACCTCACATTTTCTAATCCCGATCAATCAAAAAAGTTCAGTTACAAGGTGAGTTAGTTAAACCTAACGAATGATCGAAAGGACCCCAACCATACGATGTCATAGGAGACAAAGCTCCGTATCGAATTGTAACTACTTTTAAGAATTCGCATTGTTCGTTAAGCGGCAGATTTTAGTTTTAATGCTTTTCAGAATTTTGGACCTCAGCTTCAAAATATATTACATTTTTCATAATAATGAGTCTTATATTATAGAATCTTTACTATATGATAAGATTCATTATTATGAATTCTATCTTATAGAATCTTTACTATAATTTTAGGACCGAGATCACATGATTGGTGATACGAAACACAGTGAGGTTATGAGTTCTTTAAGTCGATTTATACCAAATGTATAGGAGGTGTTTGTGTTTAAATTCGCTTGAGCTGCCGAAGATTAACTCGAACGACTTCTCAGACAAGAGCTGAACTTTTACTTTTTCTTTATTTATCGTTTCTGTTCTATTTTTTTCTCGTTTATTTTACTTTATTATTATATTGTGTTTCTCCTAATTAATATTCATTAGCCATTATGGTTGAATCTCCTCCTCGCAAAAAGAAAACAGAAAAATTTAAAAATTTTAATGAAATTAATCGGAACACTAAAACATCATATGTTAAATTGTTCATTATTAGTACAGATGAAAATTTTCAGGTTTCACCTTTTTTGATCTATAAAGGAATTAATTATCTAGTAGGTGAGGTAAAAAAGATAAAAAAGTTAAGAAATGGCACACTATTAGTGGAAACGTTCTCAACAATACAATCTGATAAAATTATAAATAGCAATATGTTATATAACTTAAAAATTAAAGTGGAACTACATTTCAAATAAAATAGAAGTCTAGGCCTCGCGTGGTGCCCTGATTTAAACTGCGTTAGTTTAGATGAAATAAAAGAACTAAAACCACAAAATGTGGCGGACGTTAAAAGAATGACATAATTTAAAAACGGTGAAAAATTTAATAGTTACAATTATCTATTTACATTTAACAACCCTAACTTGCCGAAAGAAATTAAAATAGGTTTTTACAATGTTGAAATTAAACAATTCACACCAAATCCCACTCGTTGTTATTCGTGTTTGAAATTCGAATTGAAATACAACTTGTAAAAAAGAGGCGCTATGCAGGTTTTGTGGCAAAACTAAACATGAGGGAACGGAATGTAGAGGCCCTAAAAAAAACCAAAAAAAAAAAAAAACAAAAAAAAAAAAAAAACACAAAAAAAAAAAAAAAACAAAAAAAAAAAAAAAAAAAAAAAAAAAACAAAAAAACAAAAAAAGAAAAAAGAAAAAAAAGTAAAATGTGTAAATTGTTTGGGTCAACATGGCTCTTTTTTTCAAAAGTATGTCCTATTTTTATAAAAGAAAAAGAAATTAAACGTATTCAAGAATCGGAAAAAACTACTTATTTGGCAGCATAAAAGAAATACGAGACATTACACCCGATTACAGTAAATATTTCATTTTTGAATGTTTAAAAAAAAAAATAAAAAAAAGTGTTAATGTCCAAACTGAAGAAACTAATATTAAACAAACTGTTTTTAAGCAGCCTATAGATGATGTTAAATGCGCCCGGGTCAGCGTCTCAGTCGTAAGTAAATTGACCGAAACCATCATCTTGTACAGCCTCTTTCTCTCTCGCGTCTTCTTCTCCCGCTTCCAAACCTTCAACCTCAACTGCACAAATTCTCCCCCCACGTGAGGTGGTCCCTATATTCCAAACCCTTAACGATCCTCCCCCTATTGAGACTAACATCGCCTCTGATTTTACTCTAAATCAACATGGCAAATTGACAGAAGTTAAGCAAAGACAAACTAGAAGTAAAACTAGAAGCACTTCAAAGAGTAAAGAAAAAATGGAAATTAATTGATATATACATCATAATTAATATTTACTATATCAGTTTTAGTTTTTCTATATTTTATCTATTTTAATATGTCGTCTTTTTGAGTTTTTCGCTCACTCCCATATGTCACTACGTCAAACTATTATCCAGTGGAATTGTAACTGCCATTTGAATAAATATGAAGAACTGAAATTGATAATTAACAAATATCAACCAGTAGCCATATGTATACAAGAAAGTAAACTTTTACCAAACAAGGAATTCAAATTAAAAGATTATACAATTTACAGAAATGACTCCATGGACGGAAATAGAGCGTGTGGTGGCGTGTTGGTTGCAGTGTATAATAGGGTCGTGTCTGAAGTTAAGTAAACGAATTATGAAATCTAAACAGAAAGACCATCAGCAATAACTGACCTATCCAGGAAGTGCTGACTCAAGATTCTTTTTGCCTATATTGGCTAGTAACCTCTTACAGATTGTTCTTCGTCCATTTCAGTCATATACAATGTAACCCTGTAATTCTGTACATTTTAATAAACGCTGTTTGTTAAAGAGCATTTATTTATCCATCTTACATAACTGGCGCTCGAAATTGGGATCACCAGAAGTTCTCCAGGAATCAGTCAAAGTGTCTTTTTCGTGCCCTCTCACACCTGAAGAACTTTGGATTCAATCCTTTACTGGTGAAGCCCTGATACCGGAAGAAGATAAGCTGGACCTCAAGGCAGAATACAGGACAAGAAGAAATTCATCTTCATCGGACGAGAACCCGGAGGAACTACGAGATCAATATCCTGTGAGTACCCTCCGTATATCTAATACCAAATTTTATTTAAAACCTTCCCAATTATTATCCAAAATGCCTATTTCCAAACCTATACCTTATGAAATATTGGAATATATTCCTAAATATGATGGAAATAGTTATAAATTACGACAATTCATTAGCATACTTGAAAAATTATTAGCAACTTATTGCAATGAAGAAGTTAGTGAACGTATTGACAATCATTGGCTTATTTTTATAGCCGCAATGAGTTATCTAGAAGGACCGGCAGAGGTAGTAGTTTATAAAAATAATTGTGAAAGCGTTACCGAATTAATCAATGCTCTGCGTAAAAATTTTGCAGATTATAGAACTGTTCCGGACTTAATAGCAGAAGTAACAATCATAAAATCACGAAGCCGCGAACATCCTATTGAATTGTTAAATAAACTAGATGAAAAACGAACTATGATTATAACTCGATATAAATTAGATGGAATTAACGGTGATCTTTTAAACCAATTATGAATTCAATTAGACATGAACCTAGTTCGTACTTTTATTCACGGTGTTCACCCTACTTTAGGATCCCACTTACAGGTACTACAAATCCGAAATTTGCATGAGGCCCGTTCCAAATTAATTAATGATTGCAGTATTATTATGGAACAATTAAAATATACCAGTAGTATAGAGGTCATGAACAATCTTCATGTACGAAAATTAAAACATAATTTTCAAATTCCAAATTTTAAACCTAATTATAAGCAACAGCAAGCACCTCGAAATCAGCATCCTGCGTTTCAGTCAAGACCATTTAATAATTTTAATCAATATAGGCCCCAATTTCAACCAAGATTTAACCAGAGACCTCATTTTCAACAAAATTCCCAAAAATGGAATTCACAAAATACTGTCTCAATGAAAAGCATACAACCAGAACGCCAATTTAACTCAAAACCTCTTTACGAAGTGACTTACTTAGAACCCAATAACAAAAATCAACAACAATATAATGAACAGCTACAATTTAATAAATTACAAAATCTAGAAGAACAAATTTGTTTAATGAACTAAAATTTGAACAAATTAACGAATCATTTTTTTAGACCCAGGCCACAGCCCCCATCAACCACCGCCAGAATACAATTCGAACTAGCAACAATCCTCCAAACACTTCCTTATTCTATTGACCATGAAAATCGAAAATGGCTCATTGATACAGGATCATTAAAATAATAATAAGATATGAGGAGTTATTCATTGGTGATTGTATCTTAATTTTCAATATTTTTTATGAAAATTGTAACAAATCAATATTGGTCAAATTTATGACTCTGAAAATCAAACAGAAAATCTTGAAATCAAGTTTCTTATTGAAAGGAAGTACAACAAAAATTTTTCAGGATTTCAGCATGGCAATGAGAGATAAAAAGAAAAGCACTCATTCCATTTTTTATACAAGCAAGACATTCCCTCAAAACTCATTAACAAGAAAGAACATCGGAAAAAAAAATTTGGCAGAAGAATTGGTGGAAGCATCCTCCAAGAGGCGAGAGCAGAGTGACACTGACTTCTCGTGACAAGACAGCTGTAGTAAATACTCTGTGAGTAAACAACAGATCTATTAATGCTTGTAACTGACCACTCACTGTTTATTCTTTATTTGCTTTTTTTTTTTTATATTAGTAGTTGTAAAAATGTTTGTTTGCGTCGATTCATATGTTTATATCTTTGTGTTTATTTATGTTTCTAATATATTTATTTATAATATTTCTAGTGCAAATTTATATTATGTCAAATAGACGTCAATAATGTTTTATTTTTATTTGTTTTTTTTTCTTTTACCCTGACAAAGTACTATTAATTATGTTTACAACGTATGTTGATTATGTTTATTAAGATAACAAAACACTATCAATTGTGTTTATTAAGTACTATTGTGTTTACGAAGTATGTTGATTATGTTTATTAAGATAACAAAACACTATTAATTATGTTTTACTATTAATTATGTTTAATTTGTTTAAATTAAATTATTATGTTTATTAACTATTATTTCTATTAAGGGCCAAAACCCCCTGTAATTGAAAAATGTATTTTCTAAAATCAGTAATTTTTCATTCAATCATTCAATTATAATTAATACATATAATTATAATTAATTATTATAATTATATAATAAATAATTTTAGAATAGATAATAAATGTAAAAATGAACTTTTAGAAGATAAGGAATTATAAAGTTGTAAAACTCTAGTTATAAGTAATCCCCAACCTTTTGTAAAATATATACCCCTAGTTCTTAAGTATAATCTATAGTTGTAAAATTGATAATTTTATCAAGTCACCATATGATATATAAATATATCATATGATATTTATATATCATATGGTGATTGCTATATTGTGTCTATATAAAATGGGTAGCTAAGGACTGTTAAACAATTCTTATTTTAGGTAAGCTTTGTACAACAACAATTACTTTGTATTACAATTGTATCTTTTGAGCTAATAAATACTTATTTTAGGCATCGTTTAACGTCTATTTTACTGGAGACCCAAAAGGTATTAGAAATTGTTTAACTATGGCTGAATTGAAGAAGAGGTTATATGTTCACATAATTAAGATTGGAGAGAATCAGTACGAATTGGCAGCTATATCTAGCGATAAGATTGTTTGGTATGCCGTTCCCGCTGAATTGAAGGATCTAGCCTTACATCAGGAGTTACTGGCAACAAAATCAATTACAAGTAGTATAAATTCTATTACTAGTTTAGGAGGTTATCGAAAAGTTGCTATTTCATTTAATACAGAATTATAAAAAAAATACTGGGATGAGGAAGAGAATTTTTGTATAAATGATTATTATCTAGAGAAATGCACCGAGAGGATCGATGCACGCCATAATGTTGTAGCTGAAGCCAAGTCATCTAACGAACTTTTTTTTATTGAAAGGATTAGAGAGTTGGAGAGTCGTATTTCGGTTGCTAGTGAGGTTAATTCGAGGGAGATTGAAAACAGATTTGTATTGTCTAAGTTTGATGGAAAACGAGATGCCGCAGCCTGGATAAATGAGTTTGAAAAAGAATGTGCTAAATTTAATATACCAGATGTTAGAAAAGTTGAGGTTATGAAAATGTTTATTGATGCCAATATCTATGAATGGTACAATGCTAATTTAATAAAACTATCTGCAGTAGACTGGGAATCTTGGAAAGGTCATTTTTATCAGTTTATAGTAAGAAGGATTGGTCTGCTATTCGATCGGCATTTAATTACAGATATATGTATGGTTCTCTAATTGAATTTGTTCTTAAGAAAGAACGCCTACTGTTGGAGGCTGACAGAGACATTCCAGAGACATTAAGGGTTTATCAAATAGTTTGCAATCTACCGATAGATATCCACGATAAATTAGATAGAGAAAAAATTAAAAATGTAGATAATTTGAATCAAGAATTGAAGAAATTTAATGATTCATTTACTAAAAAAAAAAAAAAAAACAGATGACAAGAAAGAAGAGGTTAAGAGGAATAATGAGGATAAAAACAAACAGTGTAAGTTTGATAAGTTACAAAAAAAAACCATGTCCAATCTGTGAGATGCTAGGCTACGAAAATCGTTATCACCCCGTTCATATTTGCCGCAACAGAATAAAAACATTAAACCAGGGTAAAATTAATTTATTGCAACAAGAAGATGAAAGTGAGGAAAAGAAAAATAATAAAATAGAGCTTGAAGATCGGGATGAAAAAAACTAATAGGCCCGGAAAAAATTACACCATGTTCGCTAATTAAAATTAAAGTAATTGTAGATAAGCGTAAAGTTCTAAAGGCCATATATGATAATGGCTCTACATGCTCTTTAGTTAGCGAAAATGTAAGAAGATTATAGAAGTCTAAATTGTGCAGTAATAGGAGTATATTAAAGACTTTAACTGGTGTAAATTTTTGTCAGAACCGGGCTAACTTACATTTAAAGATAGGCGAAATTGAAGATAAACTAGATTTTATTGTGGTGAAAAATAGTAACTTCGATTACGACTTATTACTAGGTTTGGATGCAATCAAAAGATTTAAACTGTGACAAGATGAAAATTTAGAAATCAAACAAAAATTAAATAATAAATTCATAGATATTGAGAATGCGAGTGATAAATGTGTTAATATCACCAGACCTAGTAAGTCGGCGCTTAATAATCCTCACATAGACTCAGATATTGATAAGTTTAATTTAAATTTAGACCATTTGGAGCAAGATAAACAGAATCAAATATTTAAATTAGTCAAGCAGTATGAAGAATGCTTTGCTAAAAATAAATTTGACGTTGGGTCAATGAGGTCTGGAGAAGCACAGATTAAACTAAAAGAAGATAAATATGTTTCCAAAAAACCATACAGATGCTCTATTCCAGACCAAGAAGAAATAGATTCACAGGTTTCTAAACTTTTGGAATATAATCTCATTGAGGAATCAGATTCACCGTTTGCTAGTCCAGTGACTTTAGCATTCAAAAGAGAAGAGGGGAAAAGAACAAGGCTATGTGTGGATTACAGAGAGCTGAATAAGATCGTCATACCTGAATCCCATCCTTTTCCTAGGATAGATGATCTTGTGATCAATGTGGGTAATAGTCAATGGTTTACAGCATTGGACATTAACTCCGCTTTTTGGTCAATTCCAGTAAGAATTAAAGATCGCAAGAAAACAGCGTTCATAACTCAGAAAGGTCACTGGCAATGGAAAGTATTACCTTTTGGTTTCAAAAATTCACCCGCTATATTTCAGAGAGTGCTGGCAAACATAATTAGAAGGTATCAATTCAAAGAATTCACTGTAACATCGGACCATAAACCACTGGTGAATTTGAAATCAAAAGCAAGAACTGATGAGGCCATGGGTGATTTAATGTTGTACTTATCCCAATACAACTTCAAAGTGATTTATAAGGAGGGAAAGGATAATGTGGAAGCCGATGCTTTATCCAGAAATCCAGTTCTAGAAAGCTTTCAGAATGAAGATGATTGCTTAAAAGTAGTCAATATCATCCGGATCGAAGATATAACCAAAGACCAAGAAATCAATAAAGCGGAAATAGAAGAATCAGAACACATTATAAGGGAAGGGGAAGTCATCTTCAAATTGATGAACAATAGGAAACGGATTTACGTATCTACAAATTTTGGTCGATATTTGATTGATAAGATACATAATTTTTATGGTCATATTGGTAGCAAGCAGATAGCCAATAAACTCCGACCATTTTACTATTTCAGAAACATAGATGACACGATATCTGATTATTCTAAGCAGTGCGAGATATGCATAAAAAATAAATCCAGATCAGGAAGACCGATTGGAATGTTGTCACAATTAGGACCAGCTGAATATCCATACCAAATTATGTCTATAGATACAATTGGAGGTTTTGGTGGAAATAGATCTTCGCACAAATACATGCATTTATTAGTTGATCATTTTACTAGATATGCATGGATTTTAACCTCAAAAGGACAGACGGCTAATGACTTTATTAAATTAATAAAACCAATATCTAAGGAAAATATTGAAATTATTTTGGTTGGACCAATACAGCGCGCTAATTCATCTAAATTCAAAGATCAAATCAAGAAGTTGGGTGCACGGTTGATCTTTACTTCAGTGGATCATCCGCAATCCAATGGATTGAATGAAAGACTGAATCACACTTTAACGAATCGCATTTTTTGTCGACTCAATGAGAATCTGGACAAATATAAATCGTGGAAAGCAATTGCTAAATTATGTGTTCAAGAATACAATAACACAATACACAACACTACAAAATTTTCACCTGCTTATTTACTCTACGGACTGACTTCAGAAATTGTACCTAATCAGCTGAAAAAAAATAATTATGACTTACATACGGACAGAATCGCAATATTAAAAAATTCAAAAAGCAGTTTTGAAAAAAATAAGAAACGGATTGATAAAAACAGAAAACAATACGAGTTCAGAGAAGGAGATTTGGTTTATGTCGCAAACGGAAATAAACTAAACCGTATCAAATTGGATGAAATTAGATCAGGCCCCTTCAGAATTAAGAAGAAAATTTCATCATCAATTTATGAAGTGGAGTGCAAGAAGAAACGCAAAGAAGCGAACTTATTTCACTGTAGTAAGCTGGTTCCTAACTCTTTTTCCCCTGGATAAAAGAGTCTCCGACCAGCGGAGGTGTAAAATTGATAATTTTATCAAGTCACCATATGATATATAGAAATATATCATATGATATTTATATATCATATGGTGATTGCTATATTGTGTCTATATAAAATGGTAGCTAAGGACTGTTAAACAATTCTTATTTTAGGTAAGCTTTGTACAACAACAATTACTTTGTATTACAATTGTATCTTTATGAGCTAATAAATACTTATTTTAGGCATCGTTTAACGTCTATTTTACTGGAGACCCAAAAGGTATTAGATAGTTATTAGTTCTTAATATTCAGTATCAGTATTAATTTTAAACATAAACATTTGTTGTACACCCTAGGTTAACTTTATTCTTATATTCGAAAAAAAAAAAATGTACCCCTTTACAATCTAAAATTTTGTTGCCCTCAGATTAATCATGTTAACTATTCTTTTGATAAAATTCATAAAGCCAATATTAATATAGAACCATTAGAAATAATAGACGAAAATATTGTAGATCATTTTTCAACTCGTATATTGTACAATAATAGATTCACCACTATAGCATTTTGTACATTAAAAATGTAAACAGCCAGAAACCACACCGCTTACTAGGCCGAGGACGTCTTAATCTCATGGGGGGCGAGTTATGTAAACGAATTATAATATCTAAACAGAAAGACCATCAGCAATAACTGACCTATCTAGGAAGTGCTGACTCAAGATTCTTTTTGTATATATAGGCTAGTAACATCTTACTGATTGTTCTTCGTCCATTTCAGTCATATACGATGTAACCCTGTAATTCTGTACATTTTAATAAACGCTTTTTGTTAAAAAGCATTTATTTATCCACCTTACATAACTTAAAATACTAACTATCAATACTCCCTCGCAAGCTATTGTTGCCAAACTCTACCTACAATTCCCCGAAAACTTTGTTGAAACTGATCTCACCAATCTTCTGAATAACCTCCAAATCCTTATATCGTTACGATTGACGTTAATGGCCATCACACTTCCTGGGGTTCTTCGACTAATTCTACGAGAGAAACTGCTATTAGAAAACTCATTAACAATTGTAATTAAATTCTTCTTAATACAGGACAGCCAACATACTTGAGCCCAGCCTATCACTCTTTCACCTGCATATATCTGACTTGGTGTACTTCTAGCATTTATACACACCTCAACTGGAAAGTCTGCGAGGATCAGCAATGTAGCGACCATTTCCCCTCGATTATTGATTTCGCAAATAATAACACTCTGGCTGAAAGATATCCTATGTGGATTACGGAAAAGTAATCCACATATCTGAGGGAAGTAGCAGTGTATGGATAAATAATCAAATTACATCATCAATCCTGGCTGCAGCAGAAAGCTCAATCCCACGATGCTCGACCAATACAAAAGCCATTAGAAACATCTTCTGGTGTGATGAGTGCAAAATAGCTATTAATAACCGAAGAAAATCTCTTTAATTGTTCCAAAAAGAACCTACTCAAAAAAAAATAATAACAGAATATTAAAAAAAACGATCAATAGCTCGCAGAATAATTAAAAATAAAAAAAAAAAAGATTCTTGGAACCTTTTTTTAGAATCAATCTCAACAAACACTCCACCGCGGCTATTCTGGAAGGCTATTATTATCACCATGGCTATTAATATCAAATGCACAGAGTAGATTCCGGCGAGGTCGCTCAACAAATGACCATCTTGTAACTATGGAATACGAGATACTGAGCAGCTTTGCAGAGAAGAAAGAATGCATCGGAGTTTACTTCGATATTGAAAAAGAAACTTGAATCCAGCACAATCCAGTCTTCTCCATCTAATTAAAAACTTTTTGAAAAATCAAACTTTTCAAGTCAGGATTGGTAACAATTTTTCTTCAATCAGAAATATGAACAAGGGTATTCCACAAGGAACCGTCCTAAGCTGTGCTCTTTTTGCAATTACCATAAACAAAGTTACGACTATTATACCCAAGTCGATTAAAAAGTTTTTGTTTGTTGATGATTTGGCATTGCTTTTATCGTTTAGAGACCGGGAGAGGATCCAAAGAATATTGCAAAACTGCCTAAGAAACTTAAAAATGTGGTCTACACAATCAGGTTTAAAATTCTCATCTGAAAAGACGAAATGTATAATGTTTTCGAAAAGCAGAACACTAACCCCTCCACCATTACTAACTTACAGAGGCATCAACTTAAACTTTGTACCAAGTACTAAATTTTTAGACCTAGTATTTGATTCTAAACTGAGCTGGAAAGAACATATCAAGTGGTTAAAGGCATAATCATTCAAGAGATTAAATGTTCTTAAAGTTCTTGCTGGCTGCTCTTGGGGTGCTGACAGGGCAAGCATGATTAAAGTTTACACGTTCCTGATAAGATCCAAACTGGAGTACGGAAGTTTTATTTACTCCTCAGCGAACCTCACCCAGCTTTCAGCTATTGACTCGGTCCACCATGCTGGTCTACGTCTCGCAACAGGTGCATTCAGAACTAGTCCCGTATGTAACATTTGTGTTGAAGCTGGGCAAGCACCACTAGCTGTACATAGACATAAGCTTGCCTGTGATTATATTGGTAGGCTAAAATTCAATAACAGAAATCCAGCTTGGAAATCCGAGCTGAAACTAAAGTTCAGAGGATTTTTGGAAAACCAACGACTGCCTGCCCCGTTGGGAATCAGAGCCGGAAGATATATAAAAGATATACAACACCTCGAACCTACAACCGATGATTTGAAATATCCACCATGGACTCTAAAAATCCAGGGGTAACCATTCCCTAGTCAAAATATAAAAAATAAACAATTATTTAAGTGATCCAAATTAAGATGTTTCTCTTGGTGATGCTCTTTTATGATAATAATAAAAAAAAATAAGATAACTTATAGCGGATGTTCGGCTAATTCCTACAATTAAGTTTTTTAGTTGATAGATCCGGCCTATAAAATTTCTAATTCTAAGTTATTTTTTATACATCCTTCTATTTTACAATTTTCCCTAAGCTAAAGACTCAAAAAAAAAAAGTTTTTTTTTTTTAGTAATTTTATGAAAATTAAATCAACTTGCAACGACCGTTATACGAACGAGGTACTACCTGCTATGTTGCTCTTGGGTTTTTTTTAGAAATACTGTATTACTATCTGAATAGAACCATTTATCATTATTTTATTGATTAACTCTATTGGATTCTAATCTAATACGTACAAACCAATTTAGTATTACTTTAGTGGCATTTAGGAAAGAGAATAATTATCATGAATATTAACTTTATTTATTAACGATTATATATCTATATATATATATATATATATATATATATATATATATATATATACGGATGGAACTATAGAATGAGTATACAATCACTATATTATAAGGTCAGCACAAAATTTACAAATTATAAACTTATTAAAGACTATTACAAATGATTGGTACTTAACAAAATGGAGTATTGGTTTGTAGTTGGCGTATTGGGTCTGGTCATAGACAGGGCTTCCTTCCTGTCTCTCTGGGTTGGCCATCCAAGAGATCATCTCTGAGGACCTCCAACATTTCCTCTCAGCCATCTAACTTCCAACCGTCTCTCATATCTTCGTCCACCCTCCGTCCATCCAACTCTCCAAAAACTGTTTTCCCTCGTTTTCAGGACCATGCGTTTTAAACAGCTTCTTCCCCTCCTTCTCACTTATACCTTTCTTTGTCTGAAAGTTTTCATTTCTTTGTTTGCAACTTTCAAGAAGCCTTTGTTGACAAAATATTTTTCAACGGCGTTCCATCCGAAGGTTTAACCTTATCCAGATCCCCTTTGAAGGGTTTTATGGCTTAACAATCCTACTCCCGACATCAAAGGAGTGCCGGCCCTTTTTGATCACGCCGTTTTATTATTAATTATTAACAAGGCATTACTCCGAGTACCCATAATACATTGCATACCATTATGTCTACAAACGGAAAGAAGTAGCTCCGAGTTTTTTGGCAGAATGGACAGCTCGATATGGAAGCCAACGACAAGTTGTAACCGACTTAGGAACCCAGTTTTGTTCCAAGTTAATTGTCGCATTGGCTAAAATGTTTGGATAACTTTTTCGTATAGTTGCGTATCCTCCGCAAAGCAATGGATAGATTGAACGCCTTCACAGAACCTTTAAGGCCATTATAGATGCTCACTCATCGAAAGACTGGACCACTGTTTTACCTGCTATTAATTGGGGCTATGATGTTCAGTTAATGAAACATCACAAGCATCTAAAGGTAAACTTGTTTATGGTATCCTACTCCACATACCTGGCGTTTTTTTATTTGGGCTTACATCTGATCCAAAGCCTAATCTGCCAACATTAATTAGCCAGTTGCGGCTACAACCACCACTCAAACAGCAGCCAAGAACATTCGTTCATAAGGACCTGCATAGACTTTCATTGGAGAAGCCTTACGAAGGACCCTACCAAGTTTTAGAAAGAAAACTTTTAGTGGCCAACATAAAAGGTTCGTATGAATCTGAAGAACCCGGAATTAAACAACAGAAGACACTCACTCCAGCAGAACAGCCACCATTAGATATGAAATTGTCAAAAACGATTATATCAGAGCACCAAGTTCATTTTCCTCGTCGCTAAGTCCAAGTCTTTAGCCGACCTGACCGCTAAGGGGAGAGAAGATGTAGGAAGCTAGCAGCATTGAGTCCTTTTAACATTTCGGGTTTTTTTGCCCTCAAAAAATTTCCCCTCATCAAATTTAATTACATCTGCATCACATAAAAACATAAAACCTACAACTTCACCTTTTAGAAGGCAGACCCCATACTGTTAATTTACATGGACTAAGTGAGAACAAAAATTACGATGAATGATTCCGTACTGGTGAAATTAATAAAAAGCGTATTAAAAAGCAGTTCCCATCATTTCACATCATATTACCAAAATGTCTTGATACAAAATTTTAAAAAAACAACCTTCGGTAAGGATGCACTGCTACTAAGCTACCAATTGTGAAAGGGAGAGATTTGGCCAGAATCCTAGCTCAACCGTCAGGTTTTTCTCGAATTAACAGTGCCTTTGTGCCTTTGTGCCTCTTTTTTGAGGCTGGTTAGCTTGTCATTGTATAAGTCATGTAAAAAGGATAGATAGATTTCCAAATAAGATGATGAACACCAGGCCGGGAGGAAAAAGATTGAGAGGAAGACCAAGGCTGAGGTGGCTGGACAAAGTCCAGGATTACCTGCGAAGACTGAAAGTGAATTGTAGGAATACCGATTTCCTACCCTTCGTACCAAAATGAAATCAATATAATGATAATCCACCCTTATACAATTTTTAGTATGTAGGCATGTTACATGAGTTTCAAATTTTAAAAATACCGGTTAAATTCCGATTCCACCCTCTCAACCCCTCAAAAAAATGTAGTGATGTTTCACCTTTATAAAATTATTGGTATGTAGGTAAGTAACTTAAGTAAGATATAATGTTGATTAAAATTGGATGCGAGGGGAATTACTTGGAATTCACCTAATTATCGTAAAATTTGTTACTCACGTTACATACCAACAGAACGATAAACTTATAAGGATGAAATATTATTGTATTGATTTCTTTCTCACCTTATGTAGAAAGAATCGGAATTCAACTTATCTATGTAAAACTTAATACTCAAGGTACATACTTATATATCGCTAAATTTAGAAGGATCAAATATCACATTGATTTCTCTATTTTGCTTAGGTTTGGTGGGGAGGAGAGGCCACAGGAGGAAAATTAGAACTTAACAGATTTTTGCAAAATTCAAAACTCAAGTTATTAACCTATATACCAATGGGTGAAACATCACAGTAATGATTTCTTTTTTGAGGATTGCGAAAAAGGGTAGGTTCAGAATTCAACAGATATTCGTAAAATTTGATACTCAACTTTAAAACATACATACCAATAATTTTATAAGAGTAAAACATACTAGCATTTTTTTTATTTATTTTTTTTGTTTTTGTTTTGCTGGGTGTGAGAGGTTGAGAATCGTAATTCAACTGATTTTCGTAAAATTTGTTGCTGACGTTAAATACCTACATAGCTACATACCAATAATTTTAAAAGGTTGAAAAATCACTGTATTGATTTCATATTAGGTTTCAAATCAAAAATTTCGCTTTTAGAGAGCATAAAAGAACACATATCATTTTCCTGTATAACAATCATTTGATGAAAAATGTGTGTCTGCTTAAATACTAATGCCCTTTCCACAAGTATTTAATCGTGTTTCGTAAAGTTTGATACTCAAATTACATACCTACATACCGATAATTTTATAAAGATGAAACATTACTATATTGATTTCTCTATTGATATCATAGTCTAGGAGCCTGCCACATGCAAATTTAATTGGAAAGACATCAATTTGTTTCCTACCCATTTTTTAGTACCATCCACCTTGAAATGATATATCGTAGTCTGACAGCCTGGTGTGGCGCTTGCTCAAAATCGCCGAAAATTGCAACAAAAATAATTGGAAAAGTATGTTCTTGAGTTTGGTCTCATTTTTTAGTATATCCTTTTCTAAACACGAATGAAGGAGGTATGGCAGCCGAAAGCCATCGGACATGCTACCAGACTGCTTTTTATAAAGCGGAAAACTGACATGAAAAGTGAAACAATAAAAAAAAAACGATTTAGCCACTATTTTTTAATATATTGTAATGACTCATAAGAGTAGTTAAAATCAAAGTTAAAAGCGATTTTTGTAGTACTCAAAAACCGCAAAATTTGTGCACTATTTTGCAAGCATTTATTTAATCTAGTAAAAATATTTATATGTGAATTTTATCAGCATCCGTAAGCCGTCCACCTAGTAGAGACAAAAAAATTTATTCATAGTTTTTAAAAATTTATTTTAAATGTTAAATACGTAATAAGAACCTTAATATAAGTCTTACTTTAAAAACAGAATGTGGATTCCAGAAATCTTATCCAACAAAGAAAAAAAAAATTTCAATTAAAAAGAATAAATATGTCCAGGTGAGTCAAAATTTTTATTTTAAATGTTTCTTTCAACTAAGAAGTTTGTTCTCTATAGGAATTCGCCCATGGGATATGGCAAAAAATGCCGTATTTTTTCAGGTGTTGCTCTATCATAGTATAAAAGACGAAAATAATTTTTTTGTAAGTCCATTTATCATTTATTGTGACTGGATTGCAATTTCCTTAAAAAGGCCTTCACAGAGGATATAAATTAAAGCGTTCCTATAATCTGGTAAATATACTTATATTACAAAAAAATATATAAAATATCTTATGTTACGTCTCAAATTAAAAAACAAAACAAAAAAAAGAAGTAAACTATTGGATAATTTTAACTTACAAAATCGTTCACCAAGAAAAGAAAAAAAAATAATTCATAGTTATTCAAAACTGTAGTTCATTACGTAATTATTATTATTATTGTATTTTATTTTTCGCACATAAAGTGATGATTGTATTCTTTCGGGGGTTTTCACCAACCGAAATTTTATAAGTTTAGCATTTTCCTGAGTATTCCTGAGTATTGTGTTTAATAGTACTGCTTTTTGTGCATCTTCTAATTTTCCAAGTAATATTCTTTTTTCGTTTAAAGAATTTATTGTAGTTTTTGGAATCAGTCCATTGCAAGATATTACCACCGGCAAAATTTTGACTTTATCCAGCTTGTATATAGCCTTCAGCTCCGCTGCCAGATCCTGATACCTGGAAATCTTTGTCATTATTGTCTTAATGTGGACATTGTCATCAACAGGTATAGCTACTTCAAATATCTTCCCGATTCCCTTGTTCTTATCGAGCAACAAGATGTCTGGCTTAATGTGAGCGACTAGATGGTCGGTTAATATTTGCTGATCCCAGTACAGTCTATATCTCCCAGCTGCCAATACATTTTTCGGCTTATATTTATAATATGGCACCGACTAGTCAATCAATCCATATTTTTTACTAATTTCTTGGTGGATGATTCCTGCCACATGATTATGTCGACGGAAGTATTCCGATCCTGCTAACCCAGTGCAACCCGAAGCCAAGTGCTGCACTGACTCAGGACATTGCTTACACACTCGACATACCTCAGGAATATCCTGCCCGCATATCCGTCTCCGGTAAACATTAGTTAGTAGTGTTTGATTCTGCATCGCCATCGCGAAACCTTTCCTCTCCGGGAAAATATGGCAAAAAAAAGTTACGAGCCATTTCTCAGTCGATTGACTCTTCGTTTAATGATAGTCAAATCGTCCATGTAAGGCTCGTTTTCCATTCTGAACAAAATAAGGCATGATTGTTCCCTATGTTCTTGCCTTTCTGCAAGATTGAGTGAAACATTGTTATCCATAGAGCAAAGGATTCGGAGCTTTTCGTTTTGGTTATTCTAAAAGTATTGCTTCAGATTGGCTTCCAATCGCCTACACATACAATGAGCGCTTAGAAGTCCCCTTCCTCATTGTTTCCTTGGTATGTAGAGCCCTGGTCACTGAAGCCTTGTTGGGGATTGTCGTTTCCTTGTTCTCACCATTTCTGCCCTTACAAACCTATCAATTTCTTGTAGAGTAGTGTCTGACCATTTGAAGATCCCGATGTCTTGTAAACATACAAAAATGACTTACTTTTTAATATTAAAATCAAAA
The DNA here is from genome assembly GCA_003667255.2 of Euschistus heros. Taxonomy (NCBI): domain Eukaryota; kingdom Metazoa; phylum Arthropoda; class Insecta; order Hemiptera; family Pentatomidae; genus Euschistus; species Euschistus heros. The sequence continues at coordinate 88,208 of RCWM02001151.1, forward strand.
AGATTTAGTTCTTTTGCTGATTTCATAAAAAATTGAATGATTTTTTTTTTTTTCAAAACATGAGCATTTTTTTTTCAACGCCTTTCGTTTGAACTTTTCTTTGGATGGCAACTCTAGCGTTCCTATTTCACTTTTCCGAATTTGGGATATTCTCCGTTTTCATTTACCCCTGGTATTCTTTCGCCACTT